>WUQG02430783.1:0-14351 GCA_011317285.2 Androctonus mauritanicus | reverse complement strand
CCGGGTTCGTGTCAGGAAGCCGGGTCCAACATCCTGAAAAGTTATTTTGAGATACTAGGCCGAGCCCGGCGATCCCCGTCCTTCACCATCCGGCTTCCTTCCACTAGTGTGGGTGTAGCCTGTAGTTGGAACTGGCCCCGCCGCTTAATCTCCCTGATTGGAAAGGGACGTAAAATATACACACAAAAAAAATACTGTCCACCTCTACGGATAGCTCAATCAGATTGTGGATGACGGGCTGGGTCGACCCCATGATAAACATTTTCAAGGTTAGGATCCGAGACTCGAACTCCAGTTTTCCAGAGTGGAAAAGCCGAATCGTTTCTATGCAGCCAATCCAGCCGATTATGCGCATAGTTACTAACTTTGTGCACCAGTTTTAATAAGAATGATGCTTTTTTTCTTGAAATTTAATAAGCGGAATTCTATTCCCCTAATTTATTATTGTAACATTTGAAAATCGGTAATATAAATAATTTTTATTTTATTTAACATATCTTGTTTCTTTTTTTACAACCCTTTCCAATCAGGGAGATTATTAAGGGATGGGGCCAATTCTAATCACAGATTGCACCCACACCCGTGGGGAGGCCGGATGATGAAAGATGGGGATTATAGCAAATTTTAAAACAACCAACAATCAATCAAACTGCTGATCGGAAATAGGCCTAATACTTTTTTCATTAAGATGTAAAATAATATATTTTATAGCAATACGAATCAATTTTAAATTTCATTTTCAAATAGCTACCATATTCATTGATAACTTTTACGATTAAATATTTATTTATTCTTTCAAAGTGTAGTAATACGTAGTTCTCTTAACTGTAATTTTTGTTTTTGTATAATCTTTTACTATTTATTCATTAAAAGTTTGTTTTTCAAATTTTTATTTTTCTGATTCGCATGTGTAAAGATCATCGATATATATATATCGATGGTAAATATAACTTCAATTTCTCGGCATTAATAATGGTGATTAAATTCTTGGGGGGGAAATAATTCTTGTTAAATTAATCAATAAACTTTTCCATTTCGTGAGAGAGAAATTTGTCGAATAAATAAAATTCATTGTTTTAATTAAACTTTTTTGGTTTGTTACTTTGAAATTCTCCATTATGATTTATTTCGGGGTAGAAATTTTACATCTTAAGAATCTTAAGAAACCTACTGATGAAGTCGAACCAAGCGTTCTCGCCAACAATGATTTTTGCTAATGATGTGGGTTACTCAAGGTGTTATTAAAGTTTAGGATCACATGACAATAATCGATTTGTTTTTAATTCCGATTCTGGAATCGCTTGGTATGCAATGAATCGATCTTATAATGGATATAAAGTTCGGAGCATATTTATAGCGAATAATCATTGTTAAAATAAGTTTTAATTACCTATTAATTAATATTATTCATAACAATAATATTACGAGCCTCAAATTTATTATTGTTTGTTAATTTTTATCAAAACAATTTTATGAAAATTTTTTTAAGTTAACCAGATGGCAGTTTAGGTGTGATTTGGTCGTCTGCTAAAAAAAAAAAAAAAAAAAAAAAAAAGTAAATTTATCCAATTTTTTTATTTCATAAATAAACTGAACATAATCAAATTAAACGTTTTTCTAACAAAATCAGTAATATCAAAAAAATAAATTTTAAGTAAAAAATTTTTTGATATATTTTTAATATTCAATGTTTGATAGTAGCCTTATATCTTTTTTCTGTATTTGCCTCTTTCCATCCAGAAAGTTAATAAGAGGATGCACTTCTACCATGAAGATCTTGAAATCATAAAGTTAGCAAAATATTTTAAGGAATGGTCGTCTAAATAGTAAGCGCAAGATCGGATTATTAATTAAGCACGTGCCTATGGACTCGTGGACTCCCCACAATAGCGTCCCAAAAATAGGTTAAAAATTATCGAACAATTTTATAATTTATTTGAAAAAAATTGTGCGCCTACGGACCGTAAAGGATCTTAATCCGGCATTGAATAAGCGAACTACCAAAGCATGACACTATTGAAAATGTCTCTGTCGGATTTTCTAAGAAATGAATTTCTGAAACGATTCTTTAAAAGCTACCACGATTAATCCTAACAAAGAAAAATCGATCTAAAATGATCAAATTTTAGATCATTCAAATGAATTTCACCTCTATCAAATAATACATATAAAATGTAATCGTTTCATTGACGTTTTTCATTTTTAAATGGAATAAAAAGTTAAATTTTTAAATGTAGGCCTATAGTTAAACTTAAATATGCAGCAGATCGTCATGCAAATTCAGAAGTATTAAACCTGAAAAATAATCAGTTATGTACATTACTTTCTAACAAATTTATTAAATTATAATATAAAACCAGAATCATTATGAGATATTCTATTCAACATGAAATCGGCCGTAAGCAAAAGAGAAATTTTCAGTGGTAGCTTTTAAAGAATCGTTTCAGAAATTCATTTCTTAGAAAATCTGACAGAGACATTTTTAGTATTGAAAATAAAATCCTAACATAAGAAAACTATATAATTTCAAAAAATGTAAAATATTATTCCGTTAAATATAGTCTACTATAACAAATCCAAATGACAAATACTGTATTAACTTTAAGATATTATTTTCACTTTTATAGAGAATAAGATATATTAATTCAAACGATGGAAAAACAAGTAGAGCAAGAATAGAATCTGAACTTATTAGTTATTCATGATAATTATACATATGATCTATGTAATCCTATCAAAAATATCTAATATGTAAAAATATAAGCCAAGTGCAGTATCACATAATTAGGATATTTACAAATTAGATGCTGATATTTTATTAACGTTATTATTTTCTTAAATCGTGAAATCAAGTACCTGCATCTAAACTATAACAAATATCCAAATTTCTTAGTACTGTACATATTGGATGTTTTTGTTGGGATATCATTTATTTTTTTAGATTAAAATTATTTTTATGAAAAATAATTCTAACAGCAATATGTTACTACATCATTGAATACTTCTTTAGTTTTAATTCGATTCAATCAAATTAAAACTAAAATAAACATACATTAAATATATCAAATTTAGCAGAAATTGGTTGAACGTACGACTAGTGGAAGAGTTCGTAATGAAAAACCTCTTACTTTCTAATTTTGGCCCTATTGGGCTGCATTTCTAGAAAGCCTTAATTAACATTTACATTCTAGATTTGTTCATAATCGGTTAAAAGATGTAATCTATAGAGATATTTCTAAAGAAAAGAATCATTCTCTTCTACATCTTTTAATTTTAGCCGAATTGGACCAAAATTTTTAGATTTTAATTGAGCTAGGATATGCTTATATTCCAAATTTAATCAAAAAGCGGTTAAACAATGAGATATGTAGAGGTATTTATGGAAACGGATCCCATTTCTCTCATTTATTTTGACTGGATTGTATTTTATTCAAAATTTCATCGATATCGGTTGAATGATGTTACCAACAGAAATGTCTGCGAAGGAGAAGAAAAACGATGCATTTTTGTCAACTTTTGCAATTTTTAAACTGTTCTGTAACTATTATTAAGTGGATTTGGCACTTCAAATTTGACAGTCGGTGTTCTATTAAATACTTTTCTCGATTGTAATCGTCAAATCAATAAAAATTAACTTATGACCAAAGTTATAGCGAGTTGAATTTTGTCCTTAATGATTCCTGTAATAAGAGTCAGTGATTACTGTACTTTGGTTTAGAAATAGAGCTGTGCCTCTTGATTACTTAAATGGTCTATGTCGGAGGCTGCCAAACTCCATTCTTAAAGGATAATACAATATTGAAAGGGCCGCTTAAGGGATAGAGCAATACTGACAAGTGAGAGAGCTGCATTCAAACCAATTTCACTCCCAATTGTTTACACTTTACAACAATAACTCTGTTTTATAAGTGAATAAAATTTGAAAAAAAAATTACCCATTTTCAATAAATAAAAAAAAAAAAAGATAAAATTAAATTTACTTAAATCATTATTTGAATTAATGAAATTTTCAAAATTATCTTATTTTCAAATTATAGCAGTAGATTAAATTATGCGAAATACATGACTGTTAAAAATGTTTATGGCGGTGGAGCGGGCCGCAATGAAGAATGTTGGAGGCTATGTATATGACATGCTTGATCTATAAACTAACCAGTAATAGATTCAAATACTATATTTATCGTAAATTATTTGCGAATTGGAAAATATTGTATTCAAATGAAATGAAACAAAATGCAACGCATAAATAATTGTGTTATTGATGATAAATATATACAGTATACTAGTATATAGGTCTAAAGTTATTAAAACACAAACAATTCCTATGTTTGTTTTTTATATCAATAAATAAACAGATCCGAAATTATTTGTTTTAGATATCTAATTGATATAAAATTGATAAATCTGTTATTTTAATAAATGATCAACTGTAAAAATTTCAATATCAATGTTGATGATAATGATTGCTTACTCTCTATTTTAAATTCGTTATCAATTTAACAAAATAAATACCATAACATTAATAACAAAGTTGAATCAATAATTCTTAACGAAATACTATATAGAGGATAGCGAAAAAAGAGAAAAGAAAATAGATTAAAAGTTAGACCAAATCAATCATTTTGAGTGAAAGAGCGTGTAGAAAGTCAAAGTTTGAATCTATTGCATTTCACTTTCATTGAAAGAATTAGAATCGATTGGAGCAAACTCGAATTGTTGATGTTACACGAAACGGAATACACAGGAGGCGTTGCAATCGGTTTCCCAATCTGATATCAAAATTGTTAGAAGAGATGAGCCGGTCTACAATATGGCGTGGATGAGGTTCGATTGTTTCTCCTAATATGAATTCGCTGGAAATCAACATCTAACGTATACATGTGTACCCGCAGTTTAAATACTTAAGATCTGGAATAATCACTGCGTATTTCGTCCACATTATGTTTGTCGTCAATATAATCTATAGTTTCAGATCGTCGAGAAAAGATGGTAAGATACAAATAAATTTTAATACGAGTGTTCTTAATATTTTCTAAATACGAATTTTTTTAATTTTAATATTCTTTGTACCAAAAACAATGGGGTTTAAAAGCGATCTTGGAAAAACGACACTTTTGCGTTCGTTATAAGCAGACTTGTAGCATCAACCACCATACAAAACTAGCTTATGTTTATTTTTTTAAAATTAAATTATAATTTCATTATTTATCTAAATTTAATAGTTAACCTAATGTTTTATTTTTTTTGATGTATGTGTAAAATCCAGTTGACCAGTCACACCCTTTAAATGTTCTGGTGCATGCCTCCAATGTTAACTAGATAATACTCCTGTCATTCATGTTAAATGATCGCCTGGTAGCATTTTATTTATTTTCGTGTTAAAAAATATATATTATTAAAAAATAGGTGTATTCAAATATTTAAATTCCTTATGTCGTTTTTTCCATTTTATAATTAAAATGTTGGTTTATTAAAATTTTATATCGAAAGTATTAAATTTTCACGTGTTTTAGTGTACTTTTTAGATTCTTTATCATATTAAATTTTTATGATTATCAGGTAAAAATGCGATAAAAATGAATGATTAAACAATTTTCATAGATTAAAACTGTGAATCTTTAATAATAAAATCTTGGTAAATATTTATTTTTTAAAACATATCAGAATTAAGTAATATTTATAAAAATGTTACAACATTTTTAATTAATTACCCAATGTAAGCATTTTTAAATATTTGAAAAATGCAGTTATTTTAAATGAAATATGATTTATATATATTTATATTATAAAATATTATTTAATCAATCAATAATGTTAAATTTCAGTCTTACAAAATCGCAGATCTAAATATATAATTAAAAGAATTTACCTGTTTTAAATAATATAAAAATTATTATTAAAATAATTTTTAAATAAGTCAACATTGAAATTATGATAAATTTTTGTGTTTTTTGTTTAATTAAAACATCTCTTGTTATTTTTGTAGTTGTAGATTTTCCTTTTATATATTTATTTATTTATTATGCACATTCATATTTTATTTGTTTTTTATTTTAGTTTTAAATTTAATTTTCAAAAGAGAAATTAATTAAAATTAAAAATATATAACAATATAGAAAAGCTTGATATAATACTTGTATTCATATTGTATTTACTGAAGTGATAAATGGAAACCAGCATGATGATTTCAGTATTAATAAATAACATGTTTTATTAACCGTTTTCCTGTTTTCAAATTGGAAAGAAGGAAAATATACAAATGTCTTGTATATATAAAAATATTTTAAAAATATTCTCAAAGTAAAAAAAAAAATAACAATTAAATCATAAATATTACCATATATGGATTTGCATTTTAATGCCCTAAATTTTTATCAAAATATTTTAAAAAAATATACTTAATACAACATAAATTATCATTTATAAAGCTATTTCCAAAGTTTTATTAAAATAATAAGACTGCTAAAAGTTTTAATCAGGAATAAATTTTTATTTTAAGTAATTTATTTTTATTATAGTCTAAATAACTTTTCACAAAAATGTAACTTCTATTTATGATGATTAATTTTATTGTATAAAACAAAAAAAATTAGATAACTTTTAATTTTTTTAATATTACAATCATAATTATCTCACCTAGTTTTTTTATAAATTAGAATTTTTAATTAGTTATTCAGAAATTTCAAAATTTACAATGATAATTTTTTTCATTCTTTAAAAATTCTTTGAGTATACTTGTAGTTTTTTTTTTAAGTAGTTGGATAATAGAGAGATAAACATTTTTTTTTGCTTTTCAAAATAGTTTATCAAAGATTTTTTTTCTTAAAGTTTCCAACAAAGTTATCACATAAATTGCAATCTTTTTATAACAGAAATGCTAAATATTTATTTTAATATCGAGGATTGATATGGTTGATAATTACAGTGTGCACTATACAGTTATTTTTAGTTTTCATGCAGTTTTTAATAACTCAGTAAAATTTCCTAGTTCTTCGAATTTTATAATCTTATTGTGTATAATTTAAGCTTTAACGATCGAAATATTTTAAGTTTTTCAGTATAATTTTTCTATTGATAAATATATATATATATTTTAGATCACGTATTCCACTGCAGAAATACCGTTTAATGTAAGAAAATACTGACTATATTGATTCTGTACCTGACAAGGTGAAGTGAGATACCTGGCTTTTTATAATAAATCCGATACCGATATCGCATCATGTCACAGGGTTATTACGTTAAATCTACAGGTATATCTGTTGTTATTGCTTTTCTGTTTGCATGCATGCCTATTTACTATCGTTATTATCCAGTTTTTTAATATTTTATTCTGTTTTCAGATGGAAATATGAAAGATAAAAAAAATACTATTTCTAGGATACAGAGATTGAAAAGACATTTGAGTTGCGGATTTGGAAGATTGTGTAAGTTCGTTTTTTTCCTCTCTCTCTCTCTTCCTCTTCTTTCCTAAACATTATGGTGATGTGGCATCGTATAGATGAACTTTCGAGAATATTTTAAACAAAATTTTAATAATAGTGCGGGGGAAATTTTTAAATTCGGTTAGGAATTCTTGTGAGATGCATTTGTAATGAAGGTAAAAATTCCATTTTTGTAAAGAAGGGGGACGGTTTTTTGCTGAGAATAACACTTCCGGAAATTTATTGTCGTTCTCCAATGATCCGTCATCAACTGGGTTTTGGTTGGAGGGCGATGTTCAGCCGACTTTCAGGCGCCAGTTCGCGACACGATGACAGGTGCTGTTCGATTGTTCGTCACTCCCTGCCAAGGTGGCTTCTGTTCAGAAGCGCTACATCACCAATCACTATGTGTAATATTTGTGAGTAGCGAAGTTTTTGTCTAATTTTCATCCTCTGCGATATAAATTATGAATCACTTTTATTTATTTTTAGCCGTTTCTAAAGAAGACATTGTTCCAGAATTCGATCAAGACAACGAGGTAAGTAGTTTTTATAGATTCCATTCTGCCGGTTTTCTGCCAGATGCAACATTAACTATTGACACGTGTAGGTTATAACGAAGACGAAAAGCACGGAAGAAAGTTCCATTAGTTTATATGACCACGTAGCAGATAGAAAACATGGCCAGAATGGATTTTTTTCCTTTCTGCTCTTCTCCGAATCTTTGGCACAGTTAATTTCCATTAGTAGTATCTCCTAAATAAACCTTAGAAAACGGTAAGGTGTAATGGAAGCAGGACGTTTTCCCCGTCGTGCCGATAGTTTAATTTAATTAAGATATCTTCGAGGAGTTGTTATTGGATTAACCGCAAAAATAGTGTTAAGTTTACAATTACGCGGCTCTGTTTTAGAATAAAATTGTCGTCAATCGATTCTATAATCAAACTGAATGATGCGTTGATAAATCGATTTTCGCAATAGATTCTTTGATCGGTATCATTAGTTTTATTAGTTTAAGTTTATTTTATCATCATTATTTCTTGTTTTTCTATTTCTTTATAGAATATTGAAGTGACAAAGGTTACCCTGAACGGATTAGATGAAGACAGAACGGAAATTCTGTGCCCTTCAACATCGACAACTCTCTGCACTCCTCTGTCAGATACAGTTGATAATTACAAGACTTTATACGAACCAAACGGCAATATAAGGCCTCCACCTCGCACCAGTTCGACCCATAGCCATTTAGATAATTACAGTAAAAGACATGGAAAACACGGTATGTTGCATTTTAAACTGGGATTAAAGGAGATATGTGCAGAAGAACGTCATTTGAGTGACATATTTACAGCAGTTAGTCCGGTGAAACGACAGTGGTCAGCAGGGGAATGGGCCATCCCTCGCGAAGAACTAGCCAAAATCACAGAAGGAGAATTCCGGTTACATAAACCACCACGACCTAAATCCGAAGTGATCTGCGGAGGAGAGAGAATGAAATCCAGTCGCTATTCCGGAATCCCGTTTTCGGTTTGTATCTTTTCTCATTACATCACATCCTCGTTATGTATGTATTGACGTAATTGATAGACAGGATATAGCTTTTATGTAAGCTGTCCACTTTTTTTGGTTGCTTATCCTAAAAGATGTTTCATTTATCATCATTAAGGAAGTTTTTTTATTGGAAAAATAGTCATTCGGAAATTAAGGTAATTAAGATTATTAAGTTATATTTGATTATAAATCGGGTGTTGATCGTTACAGCTTGAATCTAAATTAATATTTATGCTTTACGCTGTAACCTATACAGATTTAATTTATTGACTTTAAAACAAGTACGTTGTTTGTTTAAATGCGTTAAGTGGTTTGTTTGTTTTCTATCATAACACGAATAAAAATTAGAAATTTGATAAGATTTATTGAAGAATATTTTTGATAATGTTTTAATACGTAACTTTTATTATTACAGTATTATTTGAATAATCGAAAGTTAATCTAATAGAATCGGGGAATTAAAAACTGTAATCGTTATTGAGTAAAGAAAATCTGATACGTTTTGTATTTAATCTGATAAATGTTTTGCAATTTTTGATCAATCTTCTTGCATTTATAAATTAAATGGGAAGATACTGCGAACCAAGCAAATCCCATCGGATAAACATATCTTTCTAAGAAATTACGTAGAATAAGAGCGAGATCCCCTTAGGACAAGCATATTTATCAATAGTGAAGGGGATGGTGGTGGCTATTGATTCGCTGGTAATTTTTCACGCGATTTATGAGGTGCCGGTGACAAGCCTTCTCCAAAGACATTATAAATGTTATTTGGTCGTGTCTTGACTTCTAACTACGAGTTCCGAGATCGGAATACATCGGGAACTTTCAAATCTGATTATGGAGATTTCCGTTTTATGTCGGCTTATTGCCGATTAATGAACTCGTTTCATTTTGCCAGTTTAAAGTTGCGTGATGCGTTATGTCCCTTACATTTATTGCTTAGTTTGTTGACCGACAATTCATCCGATTTATAACCGTGTCAATGCAACCATTTTCAGTTCGGAGAGTATATTCGATTTTTTTTTTACTTTTTTATTTTTTGGAGGTCTAGAATGTACTAATAGAACTATTCTGTCTAGACGATGTCAGTGCATCGGTGCAAAAGGCTTCTGGTCTTTTCAGCTAATTGGCATGTCGCCAACTAATGCTTTACTGAAGTCTGGAACAACTTAAGTCTTTACACGTAAAATTTCTTTGTGTGATATCGGAAGATGCATTATTGTCAACAAGCTTTTGTTTTTGTTTCCGATGTGTAGATGATAGATTTTAATCGAACTCGGTATTACTTGCATCATAAAAAAAATCTCTTTTAATACCAATTTTTTTTTATTACGAATGAATTTCAATTATTTTGTAATTTGTAAATTAGCGTTTTTTTACGTCCAACGGTATTAGTTTTATCGTTGAAATTTTGTATCATCTATTGTTGTCGATAAGTTTTGAATTAAATTTACGAAGTTTTTATATATAACTTGTTTTTGTTCAGATAGGCATCTTTCCAACTTTTGTAAAGAATGTAAAATTTTATATAAAAAGTAATAATAAAAATAAAATTTCAAACTTTTATAGTAAAGTGAATTTTGAAATATATATATTTTCCTTTCTCAGTATAAAGTTAAAATTAATTATTAAATTTATATCAATAATTTAAATTTTTAGATTAAAGGTTTAAAATATTAATAAATAAACAGTATTAAGTTATAATAAATTAAGAAAATTTTAGTTATTTAAATTGCAACAATTGATATTTATTATCTAATCAATGTATAGCATTTTTTATTTATCTGTACTTGAAATGTGTTAGATGATAAATGATTGTTAATAATGAAATGCTTTTTGCACAAGTAGTTCTACATCAGCTGGAGAATGCATGATTAGAGTTTATCTGATCATGGTTACCAAACATTTATTTCTAAGGTCAAAACAATTCTTATAGTATATGTGAATAATTGATATAACTGTTTATATTGCATTCTCTCTCATCTCAAATCATGTTGAGTTAAACAGAAATGATAAGGATAAATTGCAAAACAAAGAAAAAAATTATTTTTTGTTGTTATTAAACCTTAATAAATGAAAGGATTACAGTAACATAAAATCAATTTTTGTGATAAATAAAATTAGAAACAGAAAAGATTAATCAATTGAGATAAAAATTTTATTGGATTCTTCAGCAGAAGGTAATTATGATTCATCTAATCAATGAACTATATTAACTTTTCTAATTAATTAATTTTTTTTTTTCTAAATTTCTCTATTTCTATAAATAAAGTAATTTAAAAATTTTATATACATATACTATTAAATTTATATGATAAATTTTAATTCATGCACTTAATTGATATAATTTATAAATAATAATCAGCACTGATATTCAGCCAATATACACTGGTACAGCTATATTGGTTATTAAAATATTTAAATATTTCTGTATTTATTGTTAAATAGTATACATTAACAATATAAGCAGTAAAATAATTATAAATTCTATTATAAAATAAATAATATTGCACTTGTAATTAGACTGCATTGTCATTATTTGTGTACTGATTTTTGATAGTATAGGTATGTTGCACATTCTTAAGAATGGTATCATATCTGGTACCATCAGGGATATACAAAAGGATTTTAAAGGTTATGGTGAATTTTTTAAATTTGATTACCCGTTGTTTTTACTTTTATATTTTTGTCTCATTTCACAAGAATTCACATATCTGTAATTTGTTATAATCAAATGGCAAAAAATTAATACTTTTATAATTATTTCTGTTTGAATAAAATATTATAACTTGTTCCAAATTACATTTGCCTGAGAGGGATATACTGGTATTACTGAAATTTTAAAAGAGGGGTATGCAGATATTAAAAGTTTGGGAAACACTGTTTTAGGGAAGCCATCAGATTATCATTAATTTTTAAATTAGATAGCCATTCCTACTATTAAATACTATAGTTTAGTTTTTACTTTTTATCACTATTACTTAATGTATTTTAATTCATGTGTAAGTGATAAATGTGATTACTGACTAGTAAAAGTTAATTTTTCTGCAGTGATTTAATATTCACAGATTTAAGAATATTCAAGAATTCAAAATATTTAACAACCAGTATGATAATATATATATAAATATATACACATGTTACCATACCGGTTGTTAAATATTTTGAATATCAGTTCTAGTAATAATATATTAACATAATTTTATTTTGTAATATAAAAGAAAAAGTTCTTATTATAAAGAGACTACCTTTTTAAATTTAAATTTTTTTTTATCTGGGGAAATAATATAAGTGAAATGCAAAATTAATTTTGAAAATGAATTCAGTAACTGTATATTATTTGGTTATAATATATTACTGAAAGAATAGCATTATTGCATTATTTTTCAATTGATTTGCTGAGCTTTTTTTATTATTTTTTTTTATAAATTATTCAAATAATATATTTGTTTAGACTCTCTATTATATCATAGTCTTCACATTATAAGTGAAACTACATTATAGATATTATAATATCATTCTGTTTTTCTTAATTATAATTTTTTTAGCAGTATATATACAGTGGTTCTCATTTGATATCAGTGTTAGGTTCCTGAAAATTGCAACTTTAACTGAAACATTAACAAAAAACTCAAAAGCCTCAAATTATAAGTCAGGGTTACATTCCTACAGTGCTTTCTTTCTGATGCTAGAATTGATACTATTTGGCAACTTTTGTCACCTAATGATTAATATATTATTGTTCAATAATGGAATGAAATGAATAAAGATCATGATTTAATTGTAAATTTTAATTGGAAAATATTATATAACAGTTATATTTTATGAAAATAAAATTATTTTCTAATAAAAAACACTTTAGAATTTACAAGTGTTATGTCCATGATTAGTTTTTTTTATTTACCATTTCTTAATCATTTGTTAATATTAGTGCCATTCCAGTCCTTATCCCAAGAAGCTCAGTGGATTGTAGAGAAACGAGATAGACAAACTGAACCCAGACATTCATATAAATTTTCCAAGGATAGGATCCTAATTCAATACCAGGTCATTTAGTTATTAAACTAAAGCATTTCCATCAGTGAATATGACCAGTTGTGCTATTGCAAAATAATTTAATTGTATAGTGACATAGTGTCCTTCATAAACAATATTTATATATTTGAGTTAGCAGTTATAAAATGTGGTTATCTGGTTTTCTAAAGTACTATTAAAAGCTTCCAGTACATTTTCAGTGTATTATGCAAGAAAACATGAGAAAATAGAAATTTGTTCTGTTACTTTAAAAACTTTGATTTGTAACTGATTGATTGAGTTTTTGCTTGTGACATAATAAGAAAACAATGTTAAGTGAGGCAAATTAAGCAAGAACCTACTGCATTTTTTTGTTCAAAGTTAAAATGTATCTATAATGGCAAATTTTAGTCAAATTTTAATATAATTTAAATCAGATAATCAAATTTTAATATATTTTTAAATATTGATTTAATAAAATTATAATTATTGATAACTCAATGTATTAATAAACTATATTGACTATTAAAACATTTAGAGCTGTCTTTATAATTTAAAAATTTTAATAATTTTAGAAAATAAAGGAAAACAAATACTTTTTCAGATTTCTTGTAAATTAATTTAATTCTAATTATAAGTTAATTTGTAACAGCAGTCATCATTTTATTTTATTTTTTTATTATTATTAATTCTTCTTTTAATAGTGATTATGGATTTGGGACTTTGGATTATATCATATTACTTATCTATCACTATAGATTAAAGTTTGGCATAAATTATATATGAAAATGTTTTACTTAAAAATTATTAAAAACCAATAATAAAAGCTTAATAATAAGTTTGCCATAAAAATATATATTTTTATGAATATTATATGCTGAACTCTAAAATGAATATTTTTTTTAGCTTCATTAAAATTCTGTATAAAATTTATAATTTTTCAATTAAAACATAATATTTGATAAAATATTAATTATTATATTATTAGAAATTTGTGCATTAGAAAAATGAGCAAATTTTTTATATAACATAATATTTATCATATACTGTATAATGAATTATGTTATGTTATAAATCATTATTTATAGATCAAACTTAATATTGCTTATTTTATATACCATAAATGGTTTTGAATATACTAAATTATACAAATGAATGAAGGTATAACTGAAGGATTTAGTATTTATATCAAAGATTAATTTGAAAATTTCAAAAAGTGTCATTGGTGTTTTATAAAAATACAAAAACAAGCTTTAAAGCCGAACCAAAAACTTTTGTATTTATAAAAAAGTTTTTGGTTCGGCTTTAAAGCTTGTTTTTGTATTTTTATTTTGTTTCCCGAACCTGGTCTCTGCTTAC
>WUQG02430773.1:0-14352 GCA_011317285.2 Androctonus mauritanicus | reverse complement strand
GAGCCTGCGGGTGTACGTCTTGATTCCAAGACCTGACCTAGCCCATTACAAACTGCTATACATATAAAAAGGTCGAGCGTGAGCAATGATTATGTCTATCTCGCCCATTAGTGGATGACGGCCGCCAGCTGATGTTATCAGAGCATCGAAAGTATTATAACTGGCAATGCGCATAGCATCGCTGTATTTGGTATTATAGCATTAAAAATGCCTTCTCGTTAATAGTCAGTTGTAACTAGGCGATAACAAGGTATCGCAAATCGAAGAAAATTAAGAACTTCTTCCTTACGTTCCTTTCTAATTTTGCTCGAGCAATTTCTTGATCTTCATTCCTAACGTCAGATTTACTATCAGCATCTTTATGACATGACCAAAGGCAAGAATTATTTTAAATATTTCTATTAAAGAAACTTTGCTGATAAAATTTTTTAAAATGAAGCTCATTAACTTTGTTATCCAATATTATCAGAATTTGTCTTTTTTTTTTTTTGGTGCCTCCGTCTTTAAACAAAGCGAAAATACGCTAAATAATGCTAAAAAGTCGTGGAGAATATAGACGTATTCTTAAACTAAACATAAATATCAATTTTTGATCATTTCTATGCTTAATTTTAAGAACGAAAATCATTAAATTTTCAAGAAGATGCACAAAAATCAAGTTATCAAGAAGAACAAAAATACAGTTTTCGTTCTTCTTGATAACTTGTTCAATTTTTATTCTTAAAATTAAGCATAAAAATCGTCAAGAGATGATTTTTATATGTAAGAACAAAAGTGCATAATCTTGATTTTTTGGCATTACTTAAGGAGAATTTTTGCAGTTTGTTAATAGTTTTTGCACCTCTCCGTTAAAACTGATTATATTCACTTAATGACAGAGGCGCAAAAATATAACTTAGTGCCTCTGTCCTTAATTAAATGAGTCGTATCGCTGAAAATGCATAAAAATCAAATTATCAAGAAGAACAAAATACAGTTTTCGTTCTTCTTGATAACTTGTTTAATTTTTATTCTTAAAATTAAGCATAAAAATCGTCAAGAGATGATTTTTATATTTAAAAACAAAAATATATATTCCTGATTTTTTTTTTTTTTATTATTATCTATTTTTTGCAATTCTTTGATGATTTTTGTACTACCCATTAAAACCTTGATTGTATTCATTTAAGGACAGAGGCATAAAATTTATTGCGCTTCTGTCCTTGATTAAATGAGTTATATTGCTGATTACAATTGTAAAGCAATTAAGCTTCACAAACGTCGTCAAGAGGTAGAAAAAATTAATTTGCATATTTCGATTGACACTTAAAAAAATTGCAAAAATTTATAAAATTAATCTTGCTTATAAAAACCATTTAAACCGAAGAAAATTAAATTTATTAGCATATTAATAGTACTTGATTTTAAGCATAAACTTTAGACCGAAATGAGCTTTAGTATAAAATAGATTCTCTTTACGAACCGGTGCTAATGAGTACATTCATAAGGATTCTTAAATTGGTTATATATTAATGACAGATTCTAATTATAACTTTTTTTTTTATGTTAAAAATATCGATAAGATCCTTTAAACTAAATTTATTCTTTTTATCTGGAACTTAACGAGGTTCAACTTTTATTAATTCTCTTTTTCTCCGGTAATAGCTTGAAAAACATTAAGATATCTGATTAGAATTTGTACTGTAGAAAAGGACAAAAGTAGCCGACGGTCAGTCTAATGGCAGAAAACAGGACCACTAATCAGAACAGCCTTATATCTGTGATTTGTCACTGTTAACATGCAATCCGTGTCGAGCTTCCGTGCACAGGATCAGATAGTTATACCTATCCTGAGGCTGTCTCGAAGCGATAACCGACAATGTCACTGACATTGCCTGTCAAAAGGTAACTACTAATGTTTGTTTATGGACAGTTTGTTTCACTGCACAAGACCTAAGAAATGCAGAGGTGTTGGGTAATTGAACAACTTTATTATAAATATGGCTTAATGCCAATGGCAACTGCAGAAAATAACGAGTTGCTGTGTATCTCTCTACCCTTGAAAATCTTTAACTAGAGTTCACTAACAGAATTGATAATTTCATCACGTTTTTTAGTTCGTCTTTAAGACATCGCAAATCAGCAAAAGATTAGTAATTTGTGTCAGATAGGAATGTTTTATGCTATTTTGATTAAAACGTTTTGAAGTTTTCTTTTTTAAAAAAAAAAAAAAGAAATCGGCGTTAGAATTTTACTCATAGACGCGTCTCAAAACTTCAAAAGAGAAGGAAAAAAATAAAAAAAAAAAGTTTCTTTGATGCACGTCAAGATGGCCTTTAACACCTGTTGGCCAACTGCATTCTCTAGAAAGTCTACATTCTTCTAATTAGAAGTCGGGAGGACCGAGGTTGGGCTTTTAGAAACGGCCATTAAACAGACTTCTCCGTGACCACTTAAAATGTTATAAGGAGGTGAGCTACACGCAACACTCACATAGGTCTCCGTATCGTAGAGAAAATTTATGGAGACCTAGAGGTCCTTACGTTAATTAAGACATTTCTGTCCAGACAGAAGCTAACGGAGAGAAAGGTAATCGTCCCTTTTTATAATTAACGATACCACTAACGAACAGACTATTTTTAAGAGACAGCTGCACCCCCGCCAAACGTGATAAGAACTAGTATTTTCACAACTGTATCCGCATCCTTTTCGATCATTCGTGAATATTTTTTTTTCCGTTCGTGAGTGGAAACAAAGTAGGACGATCATTAAATTCATGATTTTCAAACAGTTTCAAAAAACGTTATTAGGTCAACAACTTTATATTTTTGAAGATGAGACATATTCATCCACTTATTGTTTTGATCCTTTTCCATTTTAATGCAATGAAATCGCGTGATGCCGACACGAAAACGTAATTCTCTTATGCAAAGAAAGATAAATATAAATAAACTAAACCAGAATGAATTTATGATATTCTTAACAGGAAATCTTGTTTCTTCTTAACTCTGATGTAGCCATGATAAGCAGATTATAAGAGATGTATATCATGTATCTAAGAACTACGTTAAAATGATTCTTAACGAGAAAAAAACTTGTTACTCCAGCTCATATGTTAGTACAATAAATCTTATGTTAAATAAGAGACATAATAGAAGATATGATACCATTAAAGAGCTATGAGAGATCACAAAAGACACTCCAAAAGTAATGCTCCATAGTTAAAAAAAAAGTTTTTTATTCTATGGTTTTTAATTCTTTTGCAGATCATATACATTCATTTAATATCATCAATCTATTTTTCCACATAGTCGCCAACTCACACCTACTTCTTTTCGCCACCTCGGAACAAATGCCTGTAAACCTGCACGGTGAAACTTGGGACCTGCAGGTATCTAACAAAATTAATGAAGCTGCATGCATGTTTGCACTATTCTTCAATACAAAAAGTAGACGGTTTGACATTCTGATCTAATAAGTTGAACAATAATATTCACAGCACTAAATTTGATGGCGACAAATCCCTTGAGGCCACAAAGATACATAGATATTGTCTGTAAATATAGATAGTTGTTTTAAGGGGACAAAAAGCAATTGAAAGCAATGAAAAGTAAGAGTTTCCTGAAGGTTGCATGTATAAAATGTATCAATAATAATAATACTGTAATCTAAAAAAATTTTGAAGCATTACTTTCAGAGTAATTCAATAACATAGTTAAGGATCCATTAAAGAATATCTAAAGAATAACTGATGCTAATTTTTGTTGGTTTGTTTTTCTCTTAATATTTGGCTAAGCTTTAAGATTCTCTTTTAGATTAAATGTCGAAACAGTAAGGAATATATTCATAATTTGGTTGTAGAGTAAAAGAAAAAAAATAACAACTTAGGTTACAGTTTGAATTATTCATAAGGGACCAGAGCAATTATAAAACCATTTGGTACATGTGTGGCCTCTTATTTTGTTTCATACAGATTTAGTTTCATAAATTTTTCTTTGCGAATTCATCGATAATTAAAAATTTAATCGAAAATTAATTAACGCTCATAATGCCAAACTCATGAGTGTGCAAAGCGAGTTGACTCATAAGTTCAGTCTGTTAAAATATATTTAAAGTTCGTATATCCGCATTTTAAACTATTCTTACCTTCAGAAATGAGTCGTTCTCTTATTTCCCATGCAAATATAGTAGGATTTTCCCGTTTATACTGTTCGATCTTCGATACAACAACTGGTGTGGCTACTTTGGGTTTGCTTCCTCCGATGATCCCCGGTCTTAACGATCCAGTTTCGTAATATCGACCTGTCAAATTTAATAATATCCTGATTACTTTTTTGGGACAGAGAGAGAGAGAGAGAGAAATAGAAATTTAATATTTTTCTGAATAAAATTTATGTTTTCCTCCCTCTCTACAAGAGAGACGTGGGAGTGAATTTTGCATTTTACTACCTTACATGCACATTTAAATAGAGTTAAATTCTTCATCCAAGGTTACACAATGACATTTAAGTCTATGTTAAAGCACTCGTGACAAGAATGTAATGAAAATTCGATGCAAATTTGTAGTCTAATGGCAAAGCTGTAATAGTTATATATATTTTTAATTCTTCAATTGTATAATTTCAAGGTAGTGAAACTTAATTAAAAATTATTGTTACACCGTATTTAATTGATGAACAAGTTATGGTTTAATTGTATGGGAGGCAATATTAAAAATTCCCTTTCTGTATAATCACTCGAAGAATATTGCAAAAGAAAAAAAAAGAGAAAAACAAAGACGATCCGCATCGTTTAATGCAGCAGATACAGAGAAAATTAAAGGGTTGCCAAATGAGATTTCACTGTTAATTTCCTGACCATTCTATTTTAAGTGGCTGAGCAATTTTTTTCACTTGAGTAATTTCGAAACGGCACGCCTCTTCTAAACTCAATATCTTAGCCTTCCAAATTCATCAAGAAATATCTGGTTGCGAATGGAAGAAAGAAAGAAAGAAAGGAAAAAAAAAAAGAAAGGCAGACACTGGAAGGAAAAAATGCACTGAATGTAATAACGATATGTAAATCAGAGTGCGAGAGAATTGTACAAGAGTACACAGTGATTAGAGATGAAGTTGAAAAAATTAGAGTGGGTATATCTGGCTTTTTTAACCTCCCCTTGATACTGTTCTATGTGAAGTCATTAATTAGTTAGGCCTCTGGACAGTCTAACAGTGATAAGACAGCGAAAATTAACGAACTATGTGACTGCAGGGGATAGCAAGATACCAGTCTGCTTACTCACAACTCTATGATTAACATGGTTGCTGTGATCGGGAACGTGCAGATGGGAGGAAGTTTGGTATGTCAACGCAAAGTGAAGACAATAGAAAGAGATGGGGACAGTTTTTTTTTATTTTTTAATCTCTTCAGCGTATATCTCAGAGGGGTTAATTTTCATACACGCGTCTACTTGTACCGGCAATTATCGCATTCTGGTATCACTTACATCGTTCGTGACAGGTGCAATGGCACATTGCACCTAACGGAGCGAAGTTTATACTCGCACTCTGACCATTTTTGATTCAGTAAATCGTTTAAATCGATTTAAAAATTGAATTTAAATTGTTATAAATAGTTTTATGTCGCTACAGAAGAGCAGATATAATTTTAATTGTTACATGTGCATCAGATTAATTTTGAGTTGTTTTAATGACTCTTACCCGTTTATTATGAACTCATTTTCTTTTATTTGTAAGTAGATAATAAACATAAATGTTTGTAAATGTATATATTTGAGAAAGCACATAATAATTCACGTGTCCTTTTATGTTACAATACGATAAAGATCTGTAGTAAGGTATGGATTGTCAATGACTTATAGCTCAAGCACGAAAATCAAAAGAAACCAAAACAACTAAACATCATCATCCATTGTTAAAGTTTCTTTAAAGAAACGCATAAGAAAAAAAAACTTCTGCCTTCCTGTTTCTCTTCCTGATTCCCCGATAGTTTTGTTTCAGAAAGATTAGGAGTAAAATTTCAAATTATTTTCTCTCGCTGTCAAAGTGGACGTATTAAGACCTGTTTAGTGACAATTTTCTCGCGCAATGAGCCGAAGAGTGCCCAATGGCATAGAGAAGCAGTCAGCATCGTCCATAATTTTAGGCTATCTTGTCCTTGGAGGAATCAACAGTCTGTCTCCCCCAGAGCAGGTGGCATCTCTGAATCTCCACCCCTATCACTAGACGATTTCGGTACTTGTCATACTCGCCATTAATAGCTGTGCAACAGGTGGTGGAGTTTGTCTTCTACCCCAATTTTTTTTTTTGTTTTTGTCAATCGTATATTCCTAACGTAATTGTTATTCTGTCTTATGCAAAGAATAGAATCGAAATATTCTTACTTTTAAACAAAACTGATAGATATTTAACGAAAAATAATGATAGTTTGATGGATATGCAACTAGATTCGCACTAAATGCTTTTAATAAAATTTTATTACTCGTTTGCAAATTCAAACAGACTAGACATCTGCTAACGTTAGAGCCACAAAAATCGTTTTATTCATGTAAACCTCGTTAAAATATATATATAAATCTGTTAACTAACATCGATACAATGTAAAACGTGATTAACTATACTAATTTGATATGTCGTAATTAAGTTAAAAAATATATATATTATTTTTAAGTATGTCTGCCAAGTGACTTTTATCAATACGATCGAAACCGGTCTGGGAATTACAAAGAATTAGATGAATTAATCGAATTAAATTGTGCAATTTTGAACTTCAAGGTTGCAATTCTGTGCTGTAATAAATAAAAAAAAAAACAAAACTTTACATTCCTCATATAGCATACATTTATGTACTTCTCGACTTTCAATACAACCTTGCCAGAATTTTTTTTTTCGTTTTCTTAATTATGAAATTACCTGGAGGCAACGTTAAAGGAGTAATTGCTCGAGCATTTGGCTGAGCTTCAAGGATTCAATATCTATTTATGATGCTATTGTTACTTGTTAGAACCGAAATTGCAGGCACGAACGACCAACCACAGAAAAAAAATAATAGCAATTTTAATTAAAATATCATTTCTGAATGAATAATGACAGAATAGAAAATTCTATACATGTCGTTTTAGTATATATATACACATATAAATTTTGTAAATATTATTTACTCACCGAGAATTTTGTTTACTGTTGTTTGAGAAGATAGAAGGTGCCGTGCAAAATCGTAAGGCCTCAACCCATAAGGAGAAAAATCAGGAAGGATTCTTGGAGGCGGAGGTGGTAAGGAATCTCCTAATCTCGAGTTTAAATACAGAGGACTCAGGCTACCTGGAGATTGAAAAGAAACATTTTAAAAATCCTGCATGTTTAAATAAAACTGGCGATCAGTCGCTCAGATGGGTATCTCTTCGAAATGTTAACACGTATCATCGGAACGTTAGATCACCAGTTTGCAAAAAACATTTTACTAAAAATTAAAACTAGCTAATTATTAATTAATCATCAAACCCGATTAAATAAGCAGAAAGTAATCAATAAAAATCTCCAAGTAATTTTATGATCAGTTCGAGATTGTAATCTTTATTTTTTTTTATCTATGGCAAAGATTTAATGAGAATATCACAGTAGAAATTTTGGAATTTTATCGCCTTCATTGTCATTTCTTTCAGTAGATAAAGTATAGCGTATACGCCCTTATCCTACAATACACAAAAGCTGTAACAATAATGCAGTGAAAGAAAGAAGTGGAGAAGTATAGTAGCTAAAAACCGACGACAGATAAGACAATAAACCGAGATCGGTTTTAATTAATTAAAACCCATCTTGTTCGGTTTTATTGACTCTCACTTCTAACTTAAATCAGAACGGTTGAATAACTTTCGTATTAGACTCGGCTTATTTCTACACTTCATTGAATAACAATATCGGCCCTGAACCGTATATAAAAATTATTGCGTGTATATAGAAGTCAAAGGTTTCTTTCTAATTAGTTAGTTTGCTTAGAAGCGTATTTATAATCGGTTTATAAATTTAAACTTGCAAAAATTCTGCAAGAATGTTTTCGGAGCTTCTCTGTAGTCATCAATAAAATCATCAAATATCCTGTAGTCAAATATAAAATCGTCCGAAATGTATAAAATATATTTCGGAGTTCTCTGTAGTCAAGTATAAAATCGTCAGCAATTCGCATTTTATTTTTAGGATCGTTTCAATTCTAGGAAAGCTATAAATATGTGAAAAACTAACCTTCTAGATCCGTTAATAAAGTGTCACCTCTTAGATAATTGTGTTTATAAGCGTGAAGAATTGAAGTAGTCTGTTTCCTGCCTTTTAAAACTTACTGTATATGATTATAAGTAAAGATTTACATAAATTTGAGCATCACCATCAAGTTTTCCTTCACTTTACTGGAAATGATTATTCAATTTGCATAATTAGCAATTTTTCTAAAGCTTGCAGAGATAACACGGTTTATGTTTTGAAAACATTTCAATATTTCTATATAATCCGTAAATAATGCATTTAAAAACAATATAATTTTTCGTTTCAGCAGGATTTATTAAAATAAATTCAAAAGTTTTCAGAACTTTTGAATTCCTCCAAATGTAATATATCTCCGTATCTCCTCTATGTCTCCAAATATAATTAAACTGAAAGCATCCCTTTTATCTGCTTGATTAGTTTACGTAGAAATGATGTAAAGAATATAGATCGATAATGTTTAAAACTGTCGATCATTGAGTGGCTTTTAGAGGTATTTTAGACATTATAAAGGATTTTAAAACCTTTCAACCTCTAAAAAGAAGCTATAAATATATATAAAATACTCGAAATCAGTCCTTTTAGCTACCGGGCTAAAAGAGGGGAGACTTAATTATCCAAGCTTCTTAGGCCTTTGGGTATGACTACCTCTCTTCCTCTTTGCTCTGACGGAATTCCCATTTTTTAAACCTGTAATAAGCTTTGGATTATTTTTACTATTACAGCCTAAAATCAGATCGAAACTCGCTTAGAGGCGATTCCAATTATACACAAGAGAAAGAATTAAACGTATAGAATAAGGCATAAAAAATCTACAAAGAGTAATTCCTTCCGCATCCATAGCTTATACCTCGCAGGCAAGGTAGGATCCAGTTTGAGGAAACAAAGAAAAATAACCTTCGATAGCAATACTTTGTCGCGGATTTCTTTCGTTTCTGAATCAACTTTTTTTGCTTCTTTCTTTTTTTTTCTCGTTTTAATTTACAAAAGAGAACAACAAGCTGTATAGGATATCCGTTCGCATAATAACCGGATATGTCTAATATCTCTAATCAGAACGATCATTATGTTAACGAAAGGGATTTATTTAATTCTCTTAACAACAAAATGAATGTAATTAGGTCTTGTTTTAATTAGGATATGCTGTGGAAGACCCTGGTATTGATTTTTTTTCTTCCAAACTACAGTTGTGCATGTGAATTTCTGTTTAAGGGGATCATTTCCATAAGATCCTCTTAACCTTGACGCGTTAAAACTTCCATTATAAATACTTCTAAAAACATCTAGACGAGTGTAAGGATGCCCTGTCCGAACCCTCAGGTTGTATGTTTGCCCTATGATTAAGCAACATATCCATAGTTGTCGTGCCATGATAGGAGAGGGTTGTGAAAGTATTCTCTCTCACGCGACGACATTTTTGGTTGGTGGATAAGAGGCCTAAATGTGGAGAGACTTTAAGGACCTCAAACTGTTTCGTAAAACTGACAATTACCGTAGGCACACTGTGATTCCTATTAATATTTTATTTAAAGAAAAAAAATCCCTCTAGAGAAATGGATTTTTCATGCTTTACATGCGAGCACTTTTCAGAATATTTTTGCAATTCTGACTTATGCGCTAAAAGAAAAAAGAAAAATATATATATGTCGAGAAAAGTGCGTGATAAGAACATATCTAAAAGACAAAAGGTATGTCAATACGCCCATCCCCAAAGCATTGTTTGGGTCTCTGATTCTGGGGGGCCGCACACATTGCGAATGCTTGCTTACATTAAATTTTGCGATTGTTCGCATTTGCATATAAATCTTTCTCTCTCTCTCTTTTTCTTTTTTGCTTTAAATGATCATTATTTTTATTCTAACCTTGTCCTTTCGCCACTTAATTCGAAGGGATCGAATGCGACAATATACTTTTTATTTCTTGGCACACACATAAAACGTGAAAATAAAAATAAAAGTTGAACTCCCAAGCTTTTTATCTTCAAATCAAATGCAATTTATATACTTAAAACTAGAACCTATCAATTATTAATCGCTAGAAGGTGTTAGGTCATATATACAAATATTCTATTTATTGGTATTTAAACAGGCAGATGTGACGGAATGAAGAACTTGAACAGACAAACAGTTAGACGAATAGAAGTCATTATATTTAAATGATGGGGAAAAAGACCACCCCCGGGACTAGAGATCTCTTAAGAAGATTACGCCAAAACTGAATAGTCTAGAAAGGATTAATGGTGCACTTGGAAGACCAAACCCTACTTTGCCCTCACTCAAAACCCTGCGGAAATCAAAGAGCGATTTTTTTTTAACTCTGTATCCACATGTTATATTTGACCTGTTGATAATACTGATATTATAGTAGTTAAAGACGGTTGAATGGTGCATTTTCGAAGTAACTCGTCTTCTTTTTCTTCTGAATGATGATTGCTCACGCGATTTCTTCGGAAGACGTCCATAGAGAAAAATTGCAAGTTTATATATTATTATAAAATGATTTGTATAATAAACACCACTAAGTTCCTACAGAAAAATATTTTTGAATTATTATTATTATTATTATTTTGTTTTTTTTTCTTTTCTTTTATTAATAGACCGAATTTGTTTTCGACTCCAAATGGTACCTAAATTGTTTTTCACCCCAAATAGTAACGATCGTTTAGAGCGCAAAACAATGCGATAAATTTTAGTGTTATCTCTTAAATTATGAGCTTAAGATCGTAAAAATTCTCGTGTATGTAGCGAAAAATCCGTTGGAATTTTTTTTATTAAAGTAACAAAAATCGTATCGATGCAGCTATGCGATTTATATATTAATCAAGATCGTTACAACAGCAACAACAACAAAAAAAGAGCCGTTGTTTGAAACCCAACTAGTGAAAGAACTCGGGACAACGACCTCAATCTAATTGAAGGTGTATAGCAAGAGACAGACGAAAAAACAGCACTCATCGTGGCAGAGAAGACAACAAGAGGACGGGCCGTGGATTTGTAATTACAGACCTAATCAAGACCGAAGGAAGAATGTCACAAAAACCATTGGACTACATGAACTCAACAAACCAGTGGTTCCTGTGACGAGATGGAACCCCCATGTGCATCGTGCTCGGAGTGCAAAGTAGAGATTCTCTCATTTACCTCGGGAAATGCTCTTTGAGTACAAACAATTGGCTAGCCTTGGGTCAGATGGAAATCTCGATAGTTTGCTGTAATCAATTGCTATTTATTCCGTACAATTGTCTTTAAATTCGTATTTGATTAAGCTATTAAGAAAATCCGAACAATAATCGACTTAGATTTATTAATGTTCAGATAAAAAACAAGAAAAAGAACAGTTTCTATAGCACAGTTTGTGTGAGCAACTGATCCCCCTATATAAGTGAGTTTCTTACTTTCTTATTTTGGTTTAAAATTCTGTCTGTGCTGATCTTCATCTGGAAATACTGTTGCTTCACTTTATCCGAATACATAAAATATTAATATGCAAGTTTAGCTTCTATAGGTGAGCATCTGCAAATTTAGCTATAAGTTAAGTTTATAAAGAGAATTTTAGAAAAGTTTTAAATCCATGAAATGCCCAATAAGTTCGATAGCGATGCAAATTGTCTCTAAATTTATAACGATGAGTTTAGTAAGTATAAAAGTAAGCAAGCCAAGTTTAGTAAGTAAGTTTTGATGGATTTTTTTGGATTATTTTTCAAGTTCTATCACGTTTCGACTGTCGGAACGTGTGTAAAAATGATTAGAAATTATTAGCAAGTATAAATTTTTACAAGTATTCAGTTTTATATAAAGATTTTTAAGATGGGTTAAGAATCGTTGCAGTGGACGCTTATCGCAACTCGGGAGGGTTCTAAAGCATCACGGTTACAAATTAAGTTCATGTAAGTCGTAAACTGCCCTACGAATCTTCGGAAGCTAACGACATGATTGTTTAACGGCTGGGATCGGGCGACACAACTGAGGCCGGATGGGATTCAGGCGCCTAAGCTAGACTCAGGACGGAGTTTTATAGATGCTTGATACAACTGTGCCGAAACCTGTTTCCAAATCTCCCCTCTCGCCCCTGTAATTAAGAACTAGTGCGGACTAGCCAGTGCTTAGCAGACTGTGTGCTGCAGCTAGTCATTGATTAAAGGGTTTTAGAGATAAGAAGATTCTGCTCTTGCTTTTAGCATTTATGTCAGTCAGTGTCGCCTTTACCCCCTTTATTTTTTTTTTTACTTACTTCCCTCCGTCTCTAACGAGTGTGTCTAGTTGGAAAAATATTCTACCTCATTTAATATGAATAAATTAAACACGAAACAGAAAGCATATACAAAATTGGATAGATTCGACTCTATCATCAGAAAGACTCCAGGCAATCAATCCCAGGAGATTTTTACGACTCGAACCAACTTTTGTAAGATCTGATAATCTCCACATTAATTAAATCAACAATGCTATGCGGATCATAAACTAAATTCAAACTGCATTTACTCGAGCAGGATTAGAATGAACAAGTATTCAGAGGTTAGTAGGCGAAGTGCTAGATCAACAAAATAAAAAAAAAAAGATCGACAAGGACGTGATAATTAGGACGATTGAAGCTTTCACTATCAAGGACGATGTTAAGGGTAACCTTGCACCCATCTATTGTTGCTGTGAACAAACCGACTGCTTCCAGACTTGATCGGTGTGAGTAGATAACAACACATGATCAACCATTCGACAAACTTCTATTCATTTTCACCTCCGGCTTAAAGATCTCTGACTTTTAAACTTAATTGCCAACTCAAGAAATAGTTGGCTAACAATCTTAAAGCTTTTCTAAGAACTGATATTTTACCAACTTAAATTCGACATTTTTGATACAGACATAATCGGTTTGTATTAATCGCATGTATGCATAACATTTTTTCTTTTTTTCTCCTAAGTAAACTTATTAGCGTAAAGCCGGTATAATGACTATCTAAACAATCTCAAATCTATCTCTTGACGCCATTTTGACTTTTGAAGATGGATGGGATGGTACCGAAAAAGTGAAACTGGATTAATTATGCTAGCTTGTCCGCCATCCAGGCGACATAAGGTGAATTAAGACCACCGAGTTGACCGACAACTAGGACAACGCCGAATGATTAGTAGCCTATACATCTATCACTATTAAGTTAGTTTTTTAAAATAATAGAAATATAATTATTTTTCCTACATAATACGCGATTCGGTAGCCTCTTTTTCTTTTTTTTCTTTTTCCTTTTTTTCTTTTTCCTTTTTATCTCGAGAGAATAGGAACGAGAAAGCAATGGGAGTTGATGCAGTAAAGGCGTCTTTTGGACAACATCAATATGGAAAAAATTTGTTTCCGTTTAGTAATACGAATGGGACAATGACCTACTGAACATACCATAATAAGATGTGACAGTTTGGACGTAGACCTCCTACTGGGAAGTCGATTTTGGTTAAGTTAGCCACACCCTCAGAACGTCATCCGATGACGTTTGAGAAACGGATAACAGCCTTCGGCCTCTTGACGTCTTATTGAGCTGTAAAACAGACAGGGAATTTCTATTGTTGTTTTTATGATAAATACGATTTCTACCATTTATTTTTTTACAACTCTCCTTCGCTTATTAAAAGTTTCGAAAGCGCGAAACGAAACGGTTAATCAATTAAAGTACTGCTGGTGTTGTTTTTTTTTTTGTGCTGTGGCAATGTAGATCTGCGACGGTTATGTGCAGTGATATAGCAATGTGCAGCGGGTTAATTAACCCACACATTAACCTAATTTTTCTGTATCTTGGCGTCAAGAAAATTTCTATTGTTCTGCTTGATATCCGCATTTGCATCTAAAAAACGTTGTAAGATGCAATATCACACATATCTTTCGCCCTAAATGAGTTTGCAAACATACCTTATGCAAAATAAAAAACTAGAAAACATCTTAATCAGTATATTAATCAAATTAATTTAACTAGTTCATAACATACATTTTTAAAAATTCCCAATCATGGATCCGGATAAACATGCGTGACTATTAATAAACGCAAACTATTACAGTATATATGTTAAAAGTTTGCTGAGAAATATTCAAAACTGCAGACATAAATGGGATTTTAAGCACTTTAAATACAATTTTT
>WUQG02430772.1:0-37780 GCA_011317285.2 Androctonus mauritanicus | reverse complement strand
TTCATTCCTTGGGAATTTTTCGATTTCCAATGCGAGTAATTGATAATCTGATAATAGCCATCTTCCATATTTTTGGTAGGCTTATAGGAAGTTATAATAAATCACTTTCTATCCCCACGTGTTTAAATACTAAATAACTAGAAAAAATAAGCTACTTTCCCCGATTACCATCTTGCCTGATTCAATTCTGGTGCAATTTAGAAATATTTATTTGATTAGCGTTATTGCCATATTTTAATTTTAAAACATACTGTATCTGCTCCTAAATTATAACAAACGTCTTATATTTTCAGTACATGGTTTGTTCCTAGCCTATTTTCGAGGAAAAATGAAGCTTATAAGATGTGTTTGTTGGCTGTGTCTCTCTCCATAACTTTCTAATTAATAGATAGCTTTTTATATAATGGATAGGGATGTGCTGTCATTAAAGATGACTTTAATTCTGCATTATACTGTCCTGTAGATTCACTCATTTAAATGTGTAAAACACTCATCTCTGTCTTAATATCTTTTGAACTATTTAATGAATTTTTGTGAAATTTAGTACAACGGTAATTCCATTAAAAATAGCCTTAACGACTTATTAATTAACCTGTATTGTCAGCCATTTTAAAATGACGGCCATTCAAATTTCTGAGGTTTCTCTATAATATTTGAAATTTTAAATTATTTGATAGATTTTTAGTGGTGTATGTATAGCTATATATATAGTAAAGAACATTTAAAATAGCTTCCACGACATGCATTTTGATAGTACATCTTTTATCTATCCAAATTAGATAAAAGACATATTTAAAGTAAAAGATTAATTATTTTCAGAACTATTAATTTAAATGTTATAGTAGATATTTCTATCCTCTGTAGGTGAGAAACAGAATTCACTCACTGCTTCATCCGTGACCTAAAGGCAACTAAAGATACTCTCCCATCCATAAATATTCTGACAGAATACCATTCATTTATGCTTTACTAAATTCTTTTTCATTCATCCTTTGTTTTTCGATCCCTTAAACCAGTGTTTTCTTCATCTTTTTTTAGTGATCCTCCTCCTGAATATCATTTACATCTGTATTCCCTTTCACAGTTATTGTTAGCTCGATCATGCAGTTTCTTATAAATATGGAATGACTCCCCGGGAGGTCATATAGTCTACGATGAGAATAAAATCATTCGTTATGCCTTATGACTTTTTCACTAAAAATAAAATTTTCTCCAATATGTTCTTTAAATCATTTATATGGATACAGTTTCTGCGAGAAAATTAACACATATAATTAAATACTTTCTTGTTCGTTTATTTAGAATCTATTATGTAAATATTTTTAGACATTAAATAACATAAAAATATTTTATTTTAAATTTAATCAAAATGGATTGATTGATGTATGTTTTAAGATGCTATTTATAGAGGAGAAACTGAAGGAAAAAATATAGCCTATACTTTGACCTTTTCTTGCTATTATTAATCGTTTTACTTCTTTTATTAATTGGCTACGATCCTTCAAATTTTATATCTTAAAAGTTATTGAATATTTTCCTCTAATTAGATCTATAATATTGTATTATATTTAATTTGGAATAAAAGTTACAATAGGTGAAATTTGGCCATAGCGATTCTTGTAGATTATAAGATTAGGTTTGGTTAATTTTATAATCTACAAGAATCGCTACGGCCAACAAAGGATGAATGAAAAAGAATTTAGTAAAGCATAAATGAATGGTATTCTGTCAGAATATTTATGGATGGGAGAGTATCTTTAGTTGCCTTTACGTCACGGATGAAGCAGTGAGTGAATTCTATTTCTCACCTACAGAGGATAGAAATATCTACTATAACATTTGCCGCCGAATCTCACTTCAAATATTTTCTTCCAGTCACTTCAGAACACACTTTCAAATTAGCTAACATTCCTGACAGATTATTCTGAAGATTAAAGAACAAAACTCTAAGGGCCTTCCCGGATTCCTCTGAAAATCTGAAGATGGGTGACTTGAAATCAAATCCGTTTCTGATGATAAGCTATTGCTTTACCACATGGCTATCCAGTAGACGATTCTTTATAATAAAAATCTATTCATAAACATCTACTAAGTAAAATGTAGACCAAGTAAAATTACTGAAAATTACTGAAAATTACATTACTGAAAATTAGAATGTTTTGTTATAATTTAGAAGTTGCTATTTGTTTTTGTTGTTATTTGAATTTCTGAATTTGGTCAACCATGTAGCTTTTTCTAAACTGTAGCAAATATAATAATTTCTCAGCGTTTACCTGGCTTATTATTTACATATTCGATGATTTTGAGCGGATCTCATTTTTTAGATAAAAATCATTTCTCAGAAATGCTATCTAAAACAATACGCGAACACTTACTTTAAATGCCACTTTTTAATTTTTCTTCGATTGTACTGAAAATTCTTAAGGATCCTTAAACAACATAAGAAACATCCATATTTCAAATTTAGTCGACATAAGTTGGAATGATATAATCTACAGATTTTATATAAAAAGTCCCTTCCCTTATGCTCCTTCATTTTCCACCCAATGATCGAAATTTTTAGGGGTATTTAAATTAGAAATATTTGTGTATCAAATATATTATAAATCGATTGATTAATGAGACTAGTAGAAGTGTTTATCGAGAATGAATCTCTGCCTCTTTATTTTGATTCGATTATAATAGAATTTTCAACAGACTAAATAATCCATGATGCATATTCATAAAATTTCGATAAACCTATTCGAAATTTTATGAAAATTAGTTGAACAATACGACTTATAGATGTGTCTGTGTAGGAGAAAGAGAAATAAAATTATCTGTATTTTTTCTCTCGTTCTTTTATTAATTAACTTTTAAGCTTCAAATTTGGTATTCTATGTCCTATTGAATACTTATTTCAGATAAGAATTGGAGATTTATATTTACTTTGAAAAATATAGCGGATTAGATTTTGGTATAATGATTCTTATAAGAAATCAATTTGCATTCAATATATTCTACTGGACTAAATCTCTTTATTGCATCTTGATTATTTCCTTTAAATGTAATTTGAAATCATTATTACATTTAACTCAAAAAAACATAATATTCCTTTATTAAAATTCCTTTATATACTTGAAAAGCAGAAACATTAAATATTTTTCCAAAGGTTGAAACAATGGTAAAGAATTATATTCTTAATGTTTTTAGCTGTAAAATACGATAAATTTCATATAATAATAAATAAGTTATACTGTTTAATCTTAAAACATTTAAAATTTAGTTAAAAATTATTTGCATATCGTTTTAATTGCGCAGAAAATGATTTCCATTTGGTTTATAAATTTTAAGCAATATCTATATTGAATTTGATATCACATAGAAATATAACATGGAAACACTTTAAAGTTAACAAGGAACAGAAAGTTTATTTTCGGAAGTTTTTCTAGCCTCGCTTACAGAGGGAAAATTTTATAAGAAGATAGAATGCGCTGTAGTAACAGAAAAATTTAACAAAGTTTGACATTTTCTGAGATTTAGTTACGGAAAGTTTCTTGGAATTCTTTTTGATTGATCCTTATGAATACAAATATTTTTCGTTTTATTCCCACTTTTAAGAACCTCTTTGAATTCAAAAATTAACTGATCAGGTTAGTATATTTTCATTTGATTAGTGTATAAATCATTGTTGTAATATTTTAGAGAAGGTATTATTTCTGTATATCAAAACTATACAAACACAGTATGTGAAATTACTTGTCACGTTCAAATATGAAAAGTTTTCTTTTTTTTTTATAAAAACTGATTTTAACATTCCATGTCAGTTAGTAAGTAACTTTGCATTGGTAAAGAGTTTATTTATATTTTTACAATTACCATGGTTATAAAAATAACTAAAAATAAGGCATTTCAATCGATTTTCGAATTCTCTTGTAATGAACTTCTATCAGTATGCTCAAAGTTAAATGCGGAAGATTATTTTATAAGTCAATGTTAATATATTACCTTTACATAATTTCCAACACTTGATATATAATTTATCTGAATTTTACAATGACAAAATGTTACTAGTTTATTAGAGAAACTGATTTATAAAATTTTTCGTAAAGTTTTATAAGTTATTATTTCCTTATAGAAAATAAGTTAGAATGTTTAATGAATATTTGTGTTTCAGAACGAAATATTACAGTACTAATACATTTGTAATGTTCTGAATGATTGATTGTTTTCAGTAAGATAAAAATCAGAAATAAATTTCATCATTATTTTCAACACGACAAAATTACAGTTAAAACAAAGTAACAAACACATTAGTAACAAATGAAAATAAAATATTTTCGAATGATATTTATATCTTTATTAATTCAGTATGATATATTTATAAGCATGTTTTTCAAATAGTAATGAATTATTCTGGAAAAGCAGTCTTAGGTCGCGAAGAATTGTTGAAATTATTTTCCAAACAAGTTCTTTGGAACCATAGTTTCTCAAATTTTGTTGATAAATTTTTGAATTTCTGGGATATTTTCTTTATCTTCAGTTGCAACAAAATATTTTTTTTTTTGTAAATAATATATGAGATGACATCGAATAAAATAATACAAATTCGTTTTATTTTAAAATTTTATAAACTGTCCAAATAAAATTTTAAATATCATCATCACCTTTTAAAATTATTCTTTAAATCTTTCATAAGGTTGCATCGTCCTACGTAATATATCGCATCTATTAAGGATGTTAAACGAATATCGTAGAAAAAATTTACGAATGCTGATACTGTAGTAATCTACAGATTTAATAATCATCTTTTATAATTTTATTCAAGAAAGACTATCACAAGAGCAACAAAATTTCTACTTCATTCAATGTTTAAAATTTAAATATTTTAAAAGTAATTATATACAGAAAAATAGTCTTTCAATAATCTTACATTTCTAAAATAGATATTATTCGGTTTAATTTTCAATTCATGTTTTTGTAAGTTTAATCAGATATTAATTTAAAATTTTAATAAACTTATCTAAAAAAATTGAATTGTTTTGTATACTGTAATGTTTTCAAAGTGAGTTTTTGAATCGCTTTTCAATGTGAACAGTTAGTAAAATATCGTGAGAGGAAGACTCGCCATCAGTTATGAAGTTTTAAGTGTTCAAATATTTAGGATAAACTTTTCTATCTACAAAGGTGAAATATCGACTACTTACCAGTATGGAATTGGTTATGCCAATAAAGATTGCGAAAGTGACTGTAAATATATACTAACTTTCTGCACTCTATTAAAATTTGCTAAAGTTGATTTATTTATGAATTCAAAAGTTAAGTTTCAACTATAAGATGCGAAAAAGCCGATAAAAATAATTTTAATTCATGTTTAATTAATTAATAAATAATTATTTTCTAAGTATCAGAAATTCTTAAAATAAGAATTGTATAGGAAATTTTGCCAATAATTTTGTATTATTTTAATTTTTAGTGTAATTTTTATGAAAATAACTTTCTTTTTTTCCATCTGTCTGTTTACAGTCTAGTAAAACTGCATTAAAATTTTGAGATATTGAAAACTCGTGAAAAAAATTTGACACGAAATTTTTAATATTTTTATTCTTTTTATTTATGCTTCAATTTTCAGAATTAAAATAACTTAAAAAATATGCCTTATGTGTAATTATCATGGTAGTTATACAAATTATTTTTGTTCTCAACCATAAGTAACTAATTAAAACAAATTTAATTACTTGTTATTCAAAAACCTATTCACTATACTGTAATTAATTTAAATTTAATTATAATTTTTTAAATTCTATTCATCCATGGGCTTTATATTATGCAATAACAATATTTTCATGTAAAGAAAGTTGAGATCAACCACGATTTAATAATAAGTTGTCTCATTTGCATGTAAATAATTTAATGTGTCATAAAATTATATCTTTCAAATATTTGGATGATATTAAAAATGCATCATTATTTTTTTTATTTCTTTATTTATTTAAACTGTTTTTTTAAGTCTGTAATTAAACTTAAATCTTCGAATAATTTAAATACATAAACAAAAATATTTATTACAATTTTTTATACATTATAATAATATTTATAGAATGATTTTTCCCATAACTCTTCATTATAGAAAACTTAAAAGTTTTAAGAGTTGAAATTTTTAATAAAATACACTATAATTTATTATTTATCATTATTTTGAAAATTAAATATTCTTATAATTTATTAATAATGTTTTTAGTTTAAAATATTGACTATAAAAAATAACTTTCTCATTATTGATACCTTATAATCATTATCATTTTACTAGTTTTTTAAAAAATTTTCTTCTTTCTGAAACTTTAATAATTTTTTTCTAAATTGTTAATGATTTAAAAAAAATTACTCTTAAATTTATTAACATAAATCTAATCGGCAATATTAATAAATTTTAACATTATACAGTTAAAATTAATATCATATTTTTATGTGTAGATAAACAGCGAGTTAAACCATTTTATAGCATAACAAAATCTTTATTCCAACATGTTTTAAAGAAATGATATATTGTACATTATTGCTAAAATGATTTTTAGTTTTCTTTGAAGTTAAAAAAGAATAAAATGTTTTGATACTCTTTAATCGCCATTACATAAAAATTATTTTATAATAGCATAAAAGAATAAGTGTAAAGCAAATTTGCAAATAATTCTCATAATATTTTCTTAATTTATTTAAAATATTTAATATTTTTTCTTCAAATTTGATCAATTGTAAAAATACTTGATCCAATTAAAGTATATATATCATTTTAAAGATATAAGACCCAGATCTTCATTCAATTCAGTTAAAAATATGCCAACATCTTGCTTGTATTTAATATTTAATAATATAATATATTATACTGTATACTATATATAGATAAATAATAATACAGTTTTTAATAAATTAAAGATTTTATGATATTCAATTTAAAAATCTGTTCTATCTGAGATCCAAGTTGGATGACAACTTGAGTTAAGTCAACAGTACGCTGTATTTGCTATATTTGCAATTCATTCCACTTCGAAAAGCATATTAGGAGTGCAGTGAATTACAACTAAACGTATTATTGACTCGACTCAAATTATCCTATAATTCGAAACACTAGTTAAATCGACTTTCTTAATCTTCTGTTCGTTTTAAAGAAACATTTAAAGAAGAAACATATCTAGATTTGAAAAATATATTAATTTTCTTTTTCGATTTTTAAATTTATTTACAGATTTTTTTTATCTCATCCTCAATTGTATATGTAAAAATATTTTTGCAGAATAATAATTTTATTTTTATGGAATTAATATATATAATTAATATAGGCTATCTTATAAAGTTACTTCTGCAATTTTCATTTTAATAGATAAACTTATCACTTCTGTCAGTTATGATTTTTCAAAATTATATATATATAAAAAAACTTGCCTCTAAGTATTTAAAGCGATTTAATATGAAAGCTTTTTGTTACTTATCTTTATACAAATCTCTTTTAAAGTTATTTTGACACACTATGTGAAGACATACAGCCAAATGAGATGACTAGTATGCTAAAGCATTTTAAATTGATCGGGAGAGATCGTACTAGAAAAGTTGGTGAAATCTCTATGTGCCGGCATTTAAATCGTTGAGGATTTACTGTTTAAACTTCATAAATTTATATCGAAGAAAAGAAAGCTCGAGTAGTATAAACGTATGAATGGATAAACAGAAGAGATGCATTAAGTACACAATATGCATTTTTAAGGGAACTAGTTTAGAAGATTCTAAAACTTATTGCATTAAGTCGATACGATGGAATTATATCGAGATAATATTGTTATGAATAAGGACGCTAAAGTTGTTGGTATCGTTATAATATTATTGTAATACTGGTATTCAGTATCTTTAAAACATTTCATTTTTTGACATTATTTTATTATGCACCGATGCCCTTTTCTTATTTTAAAGTTTTGATTTAACTTCACTGAAGCGAAACTCTTCACATTTCGAATAACTTTTCGACTGATACTCTTTCTTATACTTGAATTTTTATAATATATTACGCCAGAAAAGTTCAATAAATTAAAAAACTCTACAATTCAACGAATTTTATTGCATTACATTTATTCCAGTTTTTATTTATTATCTTTGAAATCCATTCGAACGTATAAAAATATAAAGAAGATCGAATTATTAGTACGAATCGAATAAACTTTAGCTATTGATACAGTATGAGTAAATTCTACGATTGGTTACATATCAACACAGGTTAATAAATTTCTTATTTTTATACATATAAATAAATATAATTTCGTAATTTACTGCCAAATAATACATATCTATATTCGCTCGAGTAACTTTGCGTAGTTAAATACTATTAATTTTATTTGAGATAATTGTTTACCAGTTGCTATACTATATTATCAATCAATAAATCAATTGTATAAATGATTATATTAAAATTACAAATTAATATTTATCATTGGTTGAATAACATTTCTTGAATTTAATTTTATTATGAGAAATTCGAAGAAAATTTTTGTAAACTTAGGTAATAAATTTACTCGATGGTATTGATAATTCTCAATCAGTTTTAAAATGTGACCCTGAATCTAGGAAAAAATTTTGTTTTGGTAAACAACAGCCATATCCAATTGTTTAGAAATTTTGTATCTGTTCTTAGATACATTTAAGCATTAACAGAATTATAATTTGCTTGACAGCGACTCAATACGAGGAGTGACAATTTTTAACTGTTCTCAGTTTATTTACTGAAAAAATTGTGATAAAAAGTGAATTGAACAATAAATGAATGAATATGTTTTATAACTCAACAGTTTAAACATTTTCTACGATTTAATAAATAGTTCGGATAGTGCTATAACTATTCACTAAAACGTAATAATGTATCGCGATATAATATTCATTGTGATTTAATGATGAATGTTAAAAGAATCTAATAACGAATTAAAATATAACAATTTTCGTGGAGAATAACGATTGATTATGACATAACACTGAATGATATTATTATAATAAATTATAAAATAAAATGCATTGTTACAATCAATTATGATCACAATTCCGTAAACAAGTTCTCGAATGTAATGTATACGAACTTGCATTTTTAATATAGACGAAATTTTTATTTAATTTAATTATTATATTTTTAAAGTAAAAAAATGAGAAGTTATTCATCGGTATATCTGAATAAAAATATAAGTTTTCTTCATAAAAACTAATACAACTCTAATGATATTTTTTATTATTTATTTTATTGGATTTTTTGAAGTCTCCAGCTTTTCCTTCTTTCAGCCAATTATATCGACTAAATTGGACGAAAGGAATGGGATTTATGCCACTAAATTGTGCTAGAAATACTCGGATAATGCCGCATATGTTCGATATTAGCAAATAAAAATGCTATTTCATAAAATAGCTTATTCACTCTATCTCATAATTAATGCTTAAATAAAATAATTCGAATATTATCTTTGTAGTTGTTTATAATCCGGTGTTAGAAGTAACTGTTTTAATATTTTTATTATATGATAAAGTTCTTAATATGCATCGTTATTTTATGAAATATACTTATCTATATATTTCATACGTTTTCGAGTGAATATATGATTTTCCATCTAAGTTATATTTTGATAGAAATTGCAGCAGGTGCGAGTGACATTTCTATATGTGAATATTTGTAAATATTAAAGTGTAGGTTCGCAAAAATATTTTTAGTCTTTTTTCTCGTATCGGTTTTGAATAAGTGCGAACTTGAAAATCGAAAACAAGGTAATACAAATAAAATATGGTATATTTACTCAATATAAAATAGTGAGGTAGTTCTAGAACATTTTATGAATATATATATATATATTCAAAAATAACTTGAATATAAAAGAAATTTATAAAACTTTATATACAATATTGACATACGCTATTAAATGTTGTGATTTTATAGTGCAGTTAGCACAATAATTACATTAATAATAATTTTTTTCAATGCCATAAAAGTGTTTAAAATGGATCTAAACATAAAATTTTGGTACCTATTAGAACGAATTAAATAAAAAGGTTATAATAAATTATCTACATACTAAATTATGAATTTTTCAAAAAGCAAAACAAATGATAAAAAAAAATTATTTTGCGAATTATTTCACTAGAATAAACTATTTTGTGTATATTACTATTTTGGATAATAAATTTATTTTAGCTAAAAATATCTAACATCTTAACAATTGTGTTGATTCATTCGCTAAATTATTTTGTATTCAGTCCGGCAAAGAGAGGAATAAAAATGCATTAACGCTTGGAGAACCGACAGTCTATCTTCAATAATGTCCTAACTTAATCTTATTATAAAAAGTAATGCAGAAAATTACCTGTATAAAACAAATTATTAGTGGGAACAATGACAAGTTTTAGTATTTTGATACAAATTTTATCATCATAAGTTAATCTGTAACTTAATACCATTATTCCTTTTAAAATGTTACCAGTTAAATAACGAGAAAGTTTTGAAAAATTTTCTGTTTTGCATTATTAATAAAGAGTTTTATCTTCTAGATAACAAGTTTTGTACGAGTTTAATACAGTAAACTTATTTAATAATGTGTGCTTATGTCGCCGTGTGAAACACAAATTATCGACAGTCGAAATTTAAAACAGCATAATCATTCATCGGTAAAATATATATATATATATTGTAAAATCTAAAAAAATATTAACAATTTTTCACTACAATTTTCCTCTTATTTTCAGATCTGTTTTTATGGTTTGCTCGTACATCACCTTGGCAATTGGTCTCCAGTAGCAACCAAGGCCATACTCATGTTTGTTCCATAGTTTCTACATTATTATGACTTTTCTAACAAAAACAGAATCATATTTCAAAAACGAGAGAAAGAATTACACTTTATCACATACGTCTACTTAATTTTTCAAATGTCGTTTTTCATTCTCTAAAGTTTTTTTTTCCCTTTCAGATATTCAAATTATATTCAAAATATTAAATATTCAATTATTTTAATATGTCATTTACGTAGCTGTTGTTTTGTGTCTGTTGAATGTAATTTATATAGATTAGGATATGTGTTAGAAAGTCATATTTTATAAGATTTCACACGTTCTTAGAGATTAACAGAATAAATTTTTAAACTGAAGATTAGAATGCTTTTCTATTGTGGTGTAATTTCGTAATTTCATATTCTCTAGTCTTATTTTGGTTTCTTGCAAATCATCATTTTTTTCTTTTTAATAAATTATTAATTCTTCAATTTATTTGCATATTGTGAAATATTTTACTACATTAATAATATTTGATTTATGTTATTAAGTTAAATGAAACACGAAACCATAAGTGAATAAATTTAAAACAATATAAATTAAATTGTCTCAGAATAAATAGATAAAACAATTACATTCAATTAAAATTTTATTCTAAATTGATAATATCTGCATAGAGTAATGAAATATTGTTAATTGAAATTAATTTTAATTGATAACCTTTATTTCTAATAATATTTTTATTATTAAGATAATCAGAATTTTTGATTTCATGTTTAATGAATAATTACTACATAATTTACATTATGTGAATTTTAATAATAGATAACTTTTTAATTTTTTTATTTAGTTTAAACTACTTTAACTAATTTTTTATAAATTGATCAATAATACGTGGAAATATAAATAATAAATACTGAAATTTTGTAAATTTAGATTCATTCAATTTTTATTGCTTGTAAAGAAAAATAAAAATACATGATTTGTTTCTTTATATTATTTTTTTATATTTAAAGATGCTTAAAGAAAAATACATTATATATAAAAATTTAATGATGTATATATATATATCTGAACGTATAACTTAATTAAATATATTATGTATTCATATTGAAAAATGTTCTCAAGTTCTATTATTAAATTATTTTCATTTTTTTCAAAACAAACATGAAATTGCTTACTTTCTTTATTGAAAGATATTCTATATCAGATTACAGATTAACTGATATTACTTTTCATAAGTTTCCTCTTCAGTTTTATATTTATTAATATATTATATTAACATTTTCGAAACAGAATTATTAATCTAAAGTTGTATTTTCTAAAATATTTTAGATGATTTATCGATTTCCAAAAGTTCAATTATTTTGATTAATGACAATTTTAAAGATAGTTATTAATGATAGTTTCCAGCAGGGAATTTTGCTTACAATGAAATCTCAATCCTAAATTTTTACGTGTTCCCGAATTCTTTCTACAAACTGAAAAGTAAGAAAGAGAAGAGTTTTGCTATCATCAAAAGCATCGGTAAGAAATATTTTCACTTCAAGAAAACTTATCCAGTCAGTAAAGCATCGAAGACTTTTTAGCTTTGCAGACATTCAAATACATATCATAAATTTTCGACTGTCCAAAAATAGAATGAACCAGCGAACCGAATGCTTATATTTTTATAAATATATAAGGAAGTCTAGACCATTAGAATGAATTTTTTTTTATAATTTATGATATTTTCTATGCGATTAAAAAAAGTTTAGAAATGATTAAACTTCGATTACGATCGATTAACAATTAGCAAAACTGTTACAAGACAAATCTATCGATTAATACTGTTAAGATTAATCTTTTATAATTAATGAAAATTAAATTAAAATAAACTCTTAGGATGGCATTATTAAATATATCGTTAATGGAAGAGGAGTAATTCACTTTATATAATCGTATAGACGATTTCTTAAATTAATTGTTGTAAGTAGTCTGTTGAGAAATTGCGATAAAGAAAATTAAATTCTTGTATGTTGAGATGATAATAGGCATATGAAGATGTTAGTAGACTGGAAAGAGCGAATCTGTAATTATCCTTAGGATTTTAATCTCTTATCGACATATTATAGGCTAGAGGATTATATTGTAAATATAGATTTATCCTATAATGGAAACTTAATGATAATCTAAACTATTATGAATTACTGGCCATTTAATTTCAGATAGAACTATATATATTAAATAAACAGAATTACATAAAGTAATTCATGCGTATGTAATGATCATATAATTTTTGGCATGACTTAAAAATCTATATTTAAGTCTAAAATCATTTAAAATTTATATTATGGCTTTAAAGTCACGCTTTATATTAAATGCTTATTAAAAATATATTCATTTTTTCTATTCAATGCTAGCATGTTATAAATGTTGATACGTAATTTCAGTTTAAAAAATGCTATTATTATTAAAATATGATAACAATGAGCATTCAAAAATAAAGATAATATAGTATACATTTTTATTCGACAATAATAGCATTTAATTTACGTAATAATGTCGTGAAGACTCATATTTATCATAAAATTAGTATGCAATCACTCAAATTGTACCATCATTTTATCCTAAGTTGCATTGAGAAATATGAATAAAAATATCAATAACTAGTATAATTTTTATAAAATTATACGAGTACGTATCAGATGATTATTAAAATACATAATTTTATAAAATAATTTTTTTAGAAATATATAGGCCTATTACTTTCCTTTTTCGAATATATTTGAAAGGTTAGTTTAGTGTAAATAAATCAATTTCTTGATCCTAATTGTTATCGACTTAGCATAAGGAGTAAACATATGAAAGCTTTCATATAATTAGAACAACTCTTGATGTGTGTTAAGTATTCTGTTATAATATTCGATGATACAGACTTGTTGATTTGCTTATCAGCGAAGCAGTCTTATTGTCTAATCCTATAAAACTACTATCAAGGTCCCATCTAATTAAATCCATTCCTAGAATTTTACAGAAGAATTCGGTGGATAATCTAACTATTATTCCTTGTGGCTCAGCTAATTCCATTCGGGATAATAATAATTATATTCATTTGAGAAAAAACCCAACAGATATAATGCAGAGGAACCTATAACTTCTCGTTTCCTAAGTCCATGTTTTCATCTTTTTCTTGGCAATATTGAAAACTGTTTGAATTATTGGCATACTTAGAATTCTTGAATTTCATAAATCGGCCCTGGTTATAATAAAAATAAAGTTTAAATTTGTAAGATACTCTCGAATTCAGTTGATAAATTATAAAATGATATTCTATTCTCTGTAAATAATATAAGTGGTAACATATATGTTATCAGTTATAGTATTTAAACTTATTTATTATAACTAAATAATTCTTTATTTTCACAAATCTATAATAATTTGATCAATGACTTTTTCATCTTATTTTTTAAAAGCGATAAAAATTATCATTTTAATACAGGTAACATTTTTCAGTCTGTTAGAACTCAATTTTTATGGATATGTTAGTATTATTATCATATATAAAATTGTTAGATTACAGTTCCATCAGTGTTGATAAAGAATAAATTCAAAATAATAATTCCGAATTTATATGTTTCTAAAAAAGTAATAATCGAGTTTGTCTGTTTAAAATGATTAATTTACGAATATTGATAATATGTGAATAACAGTGGATGCAACAATTTAGTGGTATCATTATAATGACCACTAAATCATGCAAACTAACATTATTATATGAAATGTTAGTTTGCAACCTTTCTCTCTCTCTCTCTCTCTATATATATATATATATATATATATATATGCTGTAATAAATTCGATATATTCTATGAATCATTATCTTTGCATATATAAGATAATATCAGAACAAAAGATAAAGATAGAATTATAGAACAAAAATTATTTTTAGAAATATAATAGCTTTGAATACTATATCATATGACTGTAATATTTATATAATATAGTGAAAACATTTGATATAACCAAAATATAGAGCTGGTTAACCTTATTGTTAAAAGCTTTCATTCATAAAATTGAAACATTTTAAAATTCGAACAAAATTAACTTATGATCATAGATAGAGAGCAATATGGCAATAATTTTGAAAACGAAAACACGAATTATGTTATTTTGTTGTTATAAATTCGTTTACTAATCGTATTTGTTATAATAAACTTTACTCGAACTAAGTAATATAAACAACGATTCTTCGAATAAAAATACATCTGTAATGTATTTTCATATTTAAAATATGTATATAAGTTATATGTATATTTGAAATATATAATATTAGAAATATTGATGCTTCAAAGAATAACTCTTTATATTAAGTACTAATCAAATATTTATTTCTACTTCTAATGCAATACTGTATATTGTTATGCATTGACATAAAATATTTGCGTTATATTATATGACAATACTTAATGTTATATTAAGTAATATAAAGTAAGTTAATTAAATTTTAAAATAAACTAATGAGCCTTTTCTCAATAAAATTATATGTTGTATATATTATACAATGTGTATCTTCTTTATATTGTTATGTTTTTGTAGCTATAAAGCACGATACAATGTTTGATATCAGAAATATTATTCTTTAATATAGATAAATGTTATATTTTTCTTGATTAATATAATGATATCATGATTAGTTCGCTAATTCTAATTGTTAGCATATGTAATTACAAAAATGGCCAGAAAAATTATTATAATCTGTTAACTTACTATAAAAATGTTTAAAAGTTTCATTTTGGATTCTACGAAAATAAATTTTGCTGTTGTCTTTATTCCACAGATAAAAATTAATTCATAATAATAATAATAATAATAATATGAGAGAGGATTTAAGTTTTATCATTTTTAATTACAAAATCAATAAAGACAAAAAGATAAATTTATATTAATAAAAAACTATAAAACTTCATGTGATAACTATTAGAAATGATTAAAAACATGATAGTGCTAGTAAATTAAATGAATTACGCGATCTCTATTTAAACAAATGTGGAAATCAGAAACTTATTAAGTTAAGAATGTGTTCATATATGATACAAAGCTATAAATAAGTTAAATATTAGGATTTAATTCAATTCTAAGATTATTATGTTATATTCAATAATTAACTTATTTAACTATTAAGTTTTAAATATGTATAAATAAAGGAAATAATTTATAAAGTATTTAATTTATAAAATAATGCAATAAATGTATATAAAATATTTAATTTTAATATCTAATACGGTATACTGTATATGATAACTAAGAAATTTTTGCATGTTTTGACTTGAAATTTATTTCATAAGTCAGTGTAAATTGCTAAATTAGATTCGAATAAGCAATGGTTCCTGCCAATTGTCATTTTTCACCATTAATATTAATGGTGAAAAATGACAATTGGCATATTAATTTAACAAATTTAATTTTCAGTTATTTTGATTCCAAAACTTAATTTGTAATAATAATAATAATAATAATAATAATAAAACTGTTAATTTCTGTTTTACAAGATTTTCTGATATTTACAAATGATATTCTACTTGTAAACAAAGAAGAAAAAAATCAAAGTCTTTGGGTATAATGGTGATGTTATATTGATATCATATATCGGAACTTTTGTGATCTCACAAATTGACGTTTCATGATATCATCCATTGTACATCATAATGACGTCAAGCACTGTTGACGTTCTGGGACATCATTGACTGTTACGCCGTACGTCGGAATTGTTTTGTATATTACAACAAAAGTAATGCTGGTAAGAGTGCGGTACAATTTTCGAGAACCAAGAATGGAATTTTGAGTTTTGTAGAGTAGAAAGATCCTCTCATTTAGAATAATTGATAACATCATTCAAAATAATATATTGAGATATAAAATAATAATATGTATAGTATATTAATATATATACTCTATAAATAATATTTATAAGAATCTATTACTCGAGATTTGGAGAAATCAATTGATATAATGAAAATCTGAAGGAGTGAATTATCTATTGAAACCTACCAATTAAATTTTTCGGAATTTTACTTGCATGGATAACATTTGAGTTGAATGAGAGCTCTGTGGAGAAAAAGAGAAAGTTTGGAATTCATGCTGGAGAAGAATATTTGAGAAATTATTCTTTAAATCTGAGTTTTTCTATGAGTGAATATCCTGATAAAATTTAAAATCATACTTGAATAGTGGCTGATTTTATTCTGGAGTGATTTTGAGATGTAAAAAATTATGAAAGTTGGCACCTAATTATTTCAGATGAGAAACCTTCTCCAGTTTTGAGAAAGTTCATTTCAGAGATTATTTTGGAAGCAATATTTTTACCATCATTGATTTTGCGTAATAAAGAAGTCCAGCAAAAATGCCAACTGGGTTGATAATTGGTAAAGTTGAAGAATTTCCATTGAAAATGTTGAGAATAATTCACATATTATATTGATAGACTTGGAATTATCGATATAAAAGAAAAGATCATCAATTAGTATAAAAATTTTGATCGAGTCAAAGGCTATCTTTAATTTAAGAAAGAGATACATAATCTTTTTGATTTTTAATAATTGAACTTGAATTAATTAATTCATTAAAGAAACTATCCGTAATATTTTTTCCAGGAGTGAAAGAAAAATGAAATTCAGTTATGGAGGAATTAACCTTGAAATAATTTTTTTAATCGAAGTGCAAATACTTCAATTAATAATTTTTTTCATTACTTGATTTATTTTTTTCTAAGTTTTATAATAATGCATGCAAAAACGGCCCACGTTTCTATCAATCCTGTAGTGTAGGAAGATTGAAAGATATCTTTAAATTCAATTGAATTGAATTTAAAGATATCTTTCAATCTTAAATTTTGGCTATTTCAGATAATGATTTTAATTATATTTTTATTTTTCTGTAGCCTAATTTAATTGTAATCATTACTTTTTATATTTTTTAAATTCCTAAAAAAGATGAATGAGATTTTGGTTTTGGTAAAGAATAAAAAATTTGTTATTTATATAGAGAACGGCAGTTTTAATTACTTCTTTAATACACTGACATTTTTCTTTCAAACGTGGGATGAAAAATATTCTTCGTTTTATAGAACTATAGTTAGATCGTCTGAAAGATGGACTTTTCAAGCCCAATGATTGACGTTTTTGACAATTTTGCTATTTTTTTAATATATGATGACTTTAAAGAAGTTGTCATTTCTCTTTATATTATCATCGAAATTTAAAGTAACGAATTTAAATTTGACCGAGCTTTCGCAGAGTAAGATGGATTTAAAGTAGAAATTTTGGATGGAAGCGAAATTTCTTCAACTGCTTAAATTTAGATAATTAAAAAAGTAATCTCTTACAGAGTTCTAATAGTTATTACTTGTATCTATCACCATATTATGGAAAATAACATTTTATTTTCTAGATTCGTTAACAACTTTATCAAGTCGATGTTCTAGGATTACGAGATAGGCATTAAGGTCTACTATTTCCGATTTCAATTTATTTAGTTTGATTTATTGTTGTTTCCAGATTTGATTGCAAAGTACAGTATTAGTTTTGTTATTGATAGAATTAATGCTTGCTCTAGTTTCTTCTTTAAAAGCAGCTATTTCCAATTTTATTTCGTTTTTAAAATTAGATAATTCTTGAAATAATTGTTTTTGGTTATTCGTTATGAATTTTTTTAGTTCTGACAATTTTATGTTTCGCATATTTTCTATTGAAGATATTAGGTTTTTAGACGAATTATTATCTGATAGTTCGATTTCGTTTAAACCCTTATGATCATCGATGTAATTTTTATGTTGGTTTGATTCGTACCGATATTTGAATTAGTTGTAGAGGTCGACGCCTTCGATGTTTGTCAGAATTTGAAGAAGACATCTGATAAAGTTGTCGGGCGAACACACGTGATAGAACTGTTGAAGGTCAAAATTTAGATGGATCCTATATTTATGATAAAAAGTTGATTCAAATTGTTATTCAAAGAGTGTCTTTCCGTTACTCACTATCAACGATTGATAGTAAATTTAGTACAGTTAATAATTGAAATTATTATACTGTATTAAAAATTCCACAGTCGTTTCCACATATTACAACTAGGCAGACATCATTAGCAGGAATAACGTGATTAACAGTTTGAAAGTTCAAATTAGAAGGAATTTCGAATTTTTTTGATAAATAAAATTTGCACATATTCAAGAACGTCGCAGTTACTATAGATGATTAAATTTTATGTAAGACTTGAAGAAAAACTAAAAAAATTGAAAATTTCACAGACTAAGTAAAATAAACGTTCAATACTGTTACATTACTAGCATTCCTCCCAAAACTTAATTTATTTTTAATATAATCTATTATCGGGCATAAACCTTCGTTTTAATTTAATCAAAACTTAAAAAAAATATAACAGTTTTGTTGCCCACAGCTTAAGTGTCACAGAATTGCACCAATATAAATCTAGAAAATGTCAGAATTAAGTCATAACCAATTATAAAGACTTCAGTTCAGCTCTATTTATGATCATAAAAGTCAGAAATTTTTTTCGAAATATCTGTTCTGAAAATCAAGAAAGTCATTAGGAATAGATTCAATTTTCACTTCAGATAATTGTTATCAATAAAAATTAATGTCAAATGCTTAAATTACTGAAATTTTTTATAAAATTTGAAAATAGTTTGCAAACGATTTTAATTTTAATACTTACATGATTAAGAATACGAGCGATGCTTAGATAAATATTTTATTGACAATATACCTTAGATCTAGACATTAAATATATCTATATCGTAATTATAATTATTGTTTCTGATTCTAATATGTTTCTAAGGACAAGTTGCGTAATACAATATTTCTTATCTATAATATGTTAGCAATAATGTGCATGACAAACAAAATCAGAACTAGATTCTTATCTGAAAAAATCGCATCTGCAATTTTTCTTTATAATTCTTACTCTTTTTCACTCTTGGTTAGACAAATAGGAAAGAATATATATTTAAAAATCCATTTATCAATGGAAATATTTTGTAGGCTACATGATTACGAACTACAACTAGAAATCCAATATGAATTAAAAATGCATTTCTAGATACATTTTAATAAATATAAACAGTGATTCTAATATTTATAATTCTGAATTCTTCACGAATTACTCTGGTTCTGCAAATGTTATTTATTTATTTATTTGTTTATTCGTATGGATTTACAACGGTAGGAACTTAGATTTGGCGATACACATTATATACAAATAAATGTAATTAAAATGTTTATGGCAAATTTCCCGTGACCCTCCTTATGAGTAGTACATAATGTGTTAAACTCATAATATCACAGGAGACCAGACCGCTCTAGCAAATTGTTGTTGATCAATTTTCTAGAGTGGTCAATTTGCTGTAGGTCATGCAATACTTGGTAAACCGGTCAAATGTTGTTAAAGTTTTTTACAAAAAAAATATTATTGAAATTCAAATATTGTTTTTATTTTTATGAGAATAAGTCCTTAGAAATAGAAAAACAAGTAATTCCGGAAAGAACTAAAATCGCCTACTTTCCGAAAGTGTCCTTATTTTCGAATGACTAAAGTTAAGAAATTAAAATATATGTAATAAAACCATCTTCAACAGCATATGTATGTTGGATATTATAAAAATCCATTAAATAGTTCTGCAGTATTATTGTCAACAGTATTGTATTAAAACAGTTATGCAGTTATTATTATTATTATTATTATTATTAACTAGCTTACTCGATGCTGCTAGGATATTTATATAAGTATTAACCTAAGCGTTTACATTTAGATTAATACTTATATAAATATCTTAGCAGCATATTATGTTTTAAAAGTTGTAGGTGCAAATGCAATAAATCATGTCACCTAAATTTTGATAATTTTTATTTTATGTTATTGACAACAGATAGCGCTAAGTGTTATACACATCTATAACATTTAGCACCACTTATTGTCAATAATATAAAATCAAATTTGGATAAAAATTAAATATTATCCTGTAGGATCAAACAATCCTACAGGATATGCGACGTTGAGGCGCTCATTAATGGCAGAATATAATTAAAAGTTTTATGTAAATCTATTGATTATTTCAAAATTTATTAAGATGTACAGACACGATGATAATCTTATAAACCTCCTTTTCCATCGGAAAGTAAAATCAAGAGACTGATATTAAGAATACGATTAATGCTTAGACAAATATTTTATCGACAATAGACCTTAGACCTAGATATTAAATATAGCTATATTGTAATTATAATTCTGGTTTCTGATTTAATATGTATTAAAATTTAATTAAATTAATTCGTAATCTATAATTATTGATAAGATTAGATGAGAATTTAAAGAATTGTGAATATTCCTAATGCTCAACTTATCTACAAAATATATAAAAATTGGTTTATTTTATATTATTTATAATACTTTAATCAGAATTTAGAATAAATTATATATGTGTGATATATATAAAAATTCGAAATATTTATGGTTGATTTTGTTATTTTTGGAGGAATATAGAGAAAAATAATTTCATAAATTGGAAAATTATATCCAAATACTATTATAAGTATTATATTATGCTGTTTTCTTTTTACATGCTGTGTTTTTTAGTTATCTATGATTGCGTGTTATAAACTTTTTATATTACATAAATTTTGATTATCGTGATTATATACAGTATATACTTATATCATTTACTGCAGCGGTTCTCAACCAGTGATATGCGTATCACTGGTGATAAGCGAGAGATGGCTGCTGTTACGTGTATAATCTTGATTCTCCATTTATATATATACGATATATTTTTGTTGATGGTACTGAAATATTTGAATTTTGGTTTTGTTGGTACGCATTAATGAAAAGATTGAGAATCAATGATTTAGTGTATTAATGTATTTTTGAGGCAATATCATTTGATAGCTAGATAATTGCAAAGGCTTTTCTGCAAATTTGAGATTCTAGTTGAACTTTTTTAATTTAAATTTTATTGTAGTCTAAATTAATACCATGACTTGAATTTCTTCCATGAGTTTGTTGTTCAAATGTTAAGATGTACTTAACTGTTAGCTTCTTCATGCAACAAATGCAATTTGAAAACACAAAATTCATAATTTTTTTAGGGAAGTTGCAATTGAAACAGCAATAATAACACAATTAACATTTCTTTCTGCCTGATACAAGTAATATACTCGTACAGTAGGTCGTGTCAGTTAATGTCATTTTGCTATCACGTCGCAAGAAAAACTAATTTAATTAAAAGATTAAAGATTTTAAGACAGCGAAATAGAATAAAGCCTTATTTTCTTACATTTCCCCTCATAATAGAAAAGGTGGCGGAATTCTATAGTAGTTATAGAAAACTAATTGATCATAAACTCTAACTCCACCTATGCAATATTTTCTATGGACAATTTATTAATTATATAACACACAGAACATTCGGCCGAATTAGCGCAGGTGGAAATGTTTAGGCTTTCCAAGCAGAGGGCCTGAGATCGAATTAGAAATCCATCTCTTGGAAAATTTATATGAGGGTCGTCTTAGGCTTATTGATTCCCATTCTATCCAGCTTAGCAGATTTCCACTAGTGTTATTTTTTCCCTATATAGTTTATGCCGCTTTCCACCCGGTGATTACTAAGTAGCAGGGCATTACAATGCTGACCCTGGGCCACTCACAACACTTAACATGGGATCAGCCGTTAAATGGCGAATGTGGTTCAACGATCCGGATCACTAATGTTTGTGATCTGTGATGGTGTCTGGAAATGTTTGTTCAGATTCTGCTGAGGATGACTGTATAGTCGAAAGCGCTTCGGAGAAAGCCTAATAAAAAAGTTTGTCGTAATGTCTATGAGGTCTGCTCAATTGTGCTAGAACTTAAAGATACCATGTGATGGTGTCTGGAGTGGCATAGCTATTTAATGGTTAGTTTTTTGAGTAGCATAGCTATTTAATAGTTGAGAACTAACCCCTGACTTATAGCACTATGACAATGGGAATTTTGGTTTAAGTTAATGCTGTTTCAGTTAAAAATCGTGATTTTCAGAAACTTAACTCCAACATTAAATGAGACGTACTGTGTTATATTTAAGTTATAATGAATATTGCTTAAGTAACTGAAATTTCCAAATAGTTACTTATTTCACCTGTTTTATTATTGATATTATTGGTCTGTTAGATAAACAGCCTTCAATTATTTCCTGTTATTAATTATGACAATTTGTTTTGAGATTTTATTAAGTTGTTTAGAAAAATTATTTTCCATTCTTGAGATTATATTTTCACGTTACGTTATTTAAATAACTTAATTAAATAAATTGTTTTTTTTTATTTTTATTGAATTATTTACAGAATATAAATATGATTTATATAACTGATGTTACTTTCGCCAAATACATTATAAAAATTTTTCTAAATATTTAAGAGAATTATAACTTAATAGGAAAATAAATTTGATTTATGACAATAATAGGATGAACTACAGCTGCAGTATATCTACAAAATATACTGCATATGTTTATAAATATTATATTCGATACTATATATAATATACTTGCTGGTACATTACACTACTATAAATGATCTGACCTGTGAGGCAATTCTAGAATACAAGATGATAGAAATATCAAATAATGCTTTTTATATTCTGTGTATTCAGTCAGTTTATCATTATTTTTATCATTTTGCTTATATATAAAATTTTATTATTAAAACTAATAATAATATTCTTTGTAATAAAATTTTTCCGTTTAATAATTTTCAAAAGAGAAAGCAATTTTTTGATGATTTTCCAAAATTTAACTATAGTATGACAATGTATGGCATGTATTGATTATTAATAAAATGAAAATAACTCCGTCAAACAATGTATAATTTTCTCAGATCATCCGAGCAGAGATCTAGGCTACTCATTCAACAGTCAGAGTCATACAAATTTTAAGATATCCTTCCTTATTGTTTAAGCTTTATGCCTAATAATTTAAAAGTCATAGAATAATTCTGTTACATGATAGCGGTCATTCAAAATATAGTATTAAAATGCAGATGTTAGTGAAACTGTTTGCTGCATCTGGATTCGAAAGGATTTTTTTTTAATGTTTTTACTTCATACTATAGGTAGAAATTATATTTTTCTTTTTTAATAATGCAATTTACAGAGGTAGGTTGTTTAGGAATTAATGGTTCAAAAACTTTGGACCAAATTGCATCAAGCAAATTTTATAGAACGGTAAAAACACAATTCACGAAGATAAGGTAACTGTGGGGTAAACAGACTTCATTTAAGGAAATTAGAAATATTTAAGATATTAAAATTGGCAACTACATATTAGAAGCATGTTATATATTGTATATATATATGTGCTTATTTTTCGCTGAAAGAATTCATTGAAATGTTAAAGGAAATTGTAATTAAGCTTAAAAACTTTATCAAGCAAGAAGAGATTTTCATTTAAACTGTAAAATTTATGTTTCAGTACATAAGGTTTTATATTTAATCGTAGATTCAAAAATGTTATGCATGGTAGCTTAGTAACCTAAAAGCATTTTCAATCGTTAGTCGTGTTATCGTATCGTTAGTCGCTGCCATTTATTTTTTAGTTTTGTAACTTCAAAGCGCAAAACTGATGGTGAGGCAAACGGATATCTCTGTGGAGGTAAAAAGACGTGTGTTTTTTTTGCCATTTAAAGCTTAAAATAAGTATTTTATCGAATGTTATTTATAGAAGGCTTATATTTATATTAATTGATTGCTTTCTATTACTTATTTCGCATATTACGCTATTTACTGGCATTCTCTATATTAATTACACTTTCACAGATACTAGTGTGTCCGTTGGCCCCACAGTTACTTTATATACATTATTATCTCTCCATCAATGAGATGGTATATAACCATGATGGCCAAATTGCGGCTGGCGAGCCACATACGGCTTTCTGGAACTTTCAATGTGCCTTCATACCATGAAAGTCAATAGTTAATATGGAGAAAATACTTATTAATTTAAAAAATAATATAATTGTAATTTGCTCATTTATTGTAAAAGGTATTATGCATTTATACGAAATAAATGGACGTGAAATATATAATAAAGAACAATTTTTGAAACTTGTTAAGATTATCCGAAAAAACTAATGCGGCTTTCATTGACTCGGAAAGAAACTGATTGCGGCTCTGTAGTATTTAAAATTCTCCTATGTGGTTCGTACTGACACGACGTTTGGCCAACCCTGATATATAACATACTGTATCTAATAAATTTTTGAATTCTTCATGACAATCTCTATTTCCTAAAGGCTGGATTAAATAAAATACTCTGCGAAATGTAAATTCTTCATCTAATTTACAAATTGTCATTTATGAATAAATATTTATCGGTTACCGTTTCGCAGATTTATAAAGATGATTATATTTTAAGTTTTTGAATTATTTTTAATATTTTTATAATGTAAATAATAGTAGGAGTTATATTAAATTAGTAAAGTGAGTCCCGAGTTATAATATATTACAAAAAAAGGAATAAGGAAAAAATCTTGACATTGTGAAAAAATATGAATATAGTTGATGTTTTTTGAATTTCATGTGCGACCTGAAGAAGTTGAATAATAAGAAAGTAAAAAAAAAGGTATATTTTGAGGAAATGTAAAATTTAAAATGTGATGCATAACACAAACTGTGAAAGATAACAAAAATGTAAGCATATTTCAGTATAAATTTACTTATTTATAAAATTTTAACCCAGGAAATATTTGAAAGGTAAATAACTTAAATTTTATCAAAAATTACAAGAAAATTTTCGATAAAATTTTTTGTATATATCATAATTATATTCCATTTAATAGAATTATTTTCGTATTTAAATTTAGTGAATTTCTTTTGTATAACCGAGAGTCCATAAATGTGTGCATTATGGGTATTTAAAATGGCTTAGTTTATAAAAAAAAAATGCGTTTAATTTTCTTAAATAAAAAAACTCTTGTAAATTTATTTTATTTTACGTTTTTTTATAACTAAATATATTAACTGGTAAATAAAGGAAAAAGTTTAGAAAAGAACTGATAGCTTACTTAAACAAATCCATTATTTTAGAAAAAGATGTGGAATTAAAATGAGTGTCGTCAATGTCATCATCATTAGCGTATCTTCTTTGTTAAATGATATAAAAATTTATCAAATAATTCAATAGTTATTAGGGATATTTCAGATGTTTGAGCTTCCGCCATTTTAAATAATCGAAAGTAAAGAGATAATGATTGTATCATCAAGATCATTTTCAATAATTTGATTTCTCTCTTAAATTTCATAAAAATTTGTTTATTATTTTGAGATATAAGAGAATCTTAAGAGAGTGTCTCAAGAGTTTGAATGTCTGCCATTTTAAATGGTTGAAATCGCAGAATTATAAGATATGGAGATCATCTTTGTGGGCAGAACATTTCTTATTTATTGAAGATTAACTAAATAATTTAAAAATCATTAGGAACGGACATACAGAAAGACATAATACTGATCTTATAAACCTCGTTTTTCTACAGAAAGTATGCTAACAAGACGAAAAGTTCTTGTCATGTCTCCTGTACTATTTCCAAAATAATTTTTCCCAATATATTAATGTAATGTTAAATCATATCTGTCTGGATATGGCTTCAGTGGAGAGTTTTAGTCATTTTATTCAATTGTACATTAAAGAATATTCTTGGAAGATTTCATGAAGATATTTAAATGGCATGCATGATACCGAGTGATATTAAATATCCAGAGACTTGTCTCATGTGATATTCCTGATTATGATTAATTGCGTTTTAACTTTTAAACTAATTACTGTAAATGTTGCAGAGTTTCATATTGTTTGATTCACCTTATTGCGCTATTGAAATGCAGTTATTCGATTGTTTTGTTTCTCAAATTATTACAATTCATTAAAACAGAGATAAAAACATATAGATCCAAAAAAAGCGGAAAAATATTCAGTGACTGTTCAATGGTTCTTGAAATGATGACATTTGCTGTCATCGTAAACAAACAGAAGAAATATTTTGCATTAAATGTCAAGAAAAGATTGACATTTCCAAGAAATATACCAAAAGCATTATTCTATATAATCTTCAAATAAATTTCAGTAAAGATAAAATTAACCCATCAAAAAAATGTGATTCACAGTAGTCTTCTATCAGAAATTACAAATCAAAATAAATGCTTGATAATTTATATTATGCAATACAGAAAAACAGTTGCATGTGAAAAATTTTATGAGTCTATTTACATCTATTGCATGATCTAAGATAAACAATATTATAAAAATCACTCTTTTCACACACAACTTTTAATTGAATATTAGACATTTCATTCAATAAAAACATTTCTTTAATAAAAATGCGAAATATATAACCATAATGCGAATGATATGTATCATTTTCAATATTTGTCAATGAAAATAATAAAAATTTTAAATCTATCGCTATTTATATATCCAATGAATAAAAGAAACAATAAATAGGCCTATGCTGTTCAGGATAAACTAAAAAAATTCAACATTTAATATGAATAATGATATTGTCTAATAATTAATGGAAAATTTGTAATGAAAGGGAATAATTATGAGTGTGCCAGTTTAATGTGTAAATTATTGATTGAAGATCTTCATCCATTTTTGGATTATTCATAAGAATAATTATAAGTAAAGCCGTTAAATATGAACAGAAAATATTATAAAAATTTTATAAAAACATTTAATCGTAAATAATTCATATATTTTATTCAAATTGGATCAGATCAACATTTTCATTATTATATCCTTTGAATAGCAAAATAGTCTTATATATCAGATTCTGGTCATTTGTTAAAGAAATAAAAGTTTCACGACAAGTAAACAAAAGCAAAGTTCAAGGAATATGAGACGCAATTAAATAACTCGACAGTCTTAATTGATATAGTTACATTTCTTACAAAATTGAACTTTAAATTAAGGAGAATAATAATCTTGAAAATAATATACAAGTAGTGTTTATGAATTAACTCAGAAATTAGAATTCCAATGCAGTCAACCAGATGATCTTATAGAAACACGTTAGACTCATACCTAGAGGATCGGAGATTAAATCCTAATCTCATCTCACATTTCCAGAATATATAGGGCCTAAAGAGTCATATCTTGCCATCGATTCACATATATTTCACTTTTATATTTACTCGCTACTAGTCTAGACACTCTTTGTTGATCTGTGGATTGGACACAGCTTTTAGTAACATCTAGATAGAAAACTGAATAAAACAAGAAAGAAAAAGAGGATTATAAAAATCACCCATATCATTACTAGGCAACAATATATGCAAAGGATAACAAGATAATTTAATCAATCTAAGCGATAATTTTCTGGTAAAATTTACGGATTTCATGAAGCATACTCATAACTTTAAATATTTGTCCATTTTGATTTGAAATCAATAGAAGTTCCAAAATGTTTCATTCATAAATAATTGAGATCCAGAAGTGATTAAAAAGTATGATAGTATACAAATAATGATTCTTTATATTTTATAGTTCTATGTTCTATTGGAAATCTATCCAACTTAATATACTTTTTTAATTCCGGCTGCTTAACTGAAATTCCAATCAACTTGTTACGTAGCAAGAATCTTTCTTCAAAGGACAAAAAAAAATCTTAAAAAATTATCGTATATTATAAACAAATACATCTCATTTGTTATGATATAAATTCTAATATCAGAGATTAATTTTTTATTTAATAAAAGCAATAACGTATTCTTGTAAGTCAATCTGGGTTAATGTAAATAAACAATTTCATAACTTTTAGTTTAGACTAAAAATAAACTATTTTTTACTTACAGTTTTCTCATATGATAAAAAGAAATTTTTTTATTCTGTTATTTATTTTTGTTTTCATTAAATATGAATGAGATAACTTTCTCTTTGAAGTTTACTTCTATTGTCTGTAATACAATGAATTCTCTTCCAGTGCATTAAAAATAAAAATTATACTTTCTGTTCTAACAAACGTGTTTAAAAAGTTGCAAGAAAAATAAAACGTATTTACATAATCCTCCTAACTGAGTCTAATAATACTAGTTTAAAATTGGTATTAATATTTAATACAGATTTAAAATTTACTGTTGCTAAAAATATAGTATATTCCAAATATTTTTGAGATGTAAATTATTTATACCAATATATTCTAGATTTTGGTACTATATCATGCCATATTTTGTGTGTCAAATTTTTAAAAGATTCGCAACTGTTGATGCTTTCAGTATTTTAACAATTTATTAATTTTTTAAACCTGGCAGAAATGTTTGTTGTTTTATGATAATTATTTCTGAATTATTATTAAAAAGTGAAACATTTTTCAAAAATAAAACTATAATCTTATATTAAATTTGTACAAGGATAATACAAAGTTCACGCACCATAGAAACAATTTTATAGAACTGTTATAACCTTGATATAAGGATTGTTCACAGTGAGGTTATAACTTTCAGTGGGAAAATAAACTCCAGAAGAAATATATTTTCTTCTAAATAAGATAAACGTTTCCATTTCTCAAGTAAAACGTTTCTCCCTCTGCAGATTATCACTTCTCCCAAGATGCTTCCAGACATGTGTACTATTGATTCTGTAGAATTAAGTTTTCTGGTGATACAGTTATTTAAAACCATGTACATTCCAATTTAACTGATTAAAATTATTTATTTAGCATTCAATTCTTTTGATGTTTGTAGAAATGTGGGAATCATTTTTATAAAAAAAATAAGAAGAAGAAATTACATCAATGAAGTTTATTATTACGACTTTAGAAGATAATTACTTTAAAATTAATTCTTCTCTCGCATGTTTCTCTAATTGAATTATAAATATTGTCAGTCACAGATTTTTAATTGCTATTCATCAATGAAATTTGGATGACTTACATGAATATTTTTGTTATCATTTTTTTACGTGACGTATTTTAATGAAATGTTTATACTGTAGTTAAAAGTTGCTGTAATGATCTTTTCTTTAGCTTTGGCCTATTTAACGAAAGAAAATAAGCTTAAGTGATCGGAATAACCATGTATTAGTGTCTCTGTGTGTGTGCACCCATTAACTTTGTTTACAGTCCAATCTAAATCCAATTTACTATACATGGAAAGAAATTAGAAGGCATCATTACGGACATCTTTATTATAATCAGTCATATTCAAGAAACCATCATTTAAATTTTGAAAAAATAAAATAAATATGTTTCTATTCTCATTTTGTATTTCTGTAATTGTAGAAATATTAGTACTAATGATGTTTTTATATTACTTAAATTCTAAACAGTTTATTTTTATTCTAAGTGTTTATTTCTCTAGAATAACGACAACATTTTCTAATTTTTAAATCTTTCTTAAATCAATTTATTTTTAATCTTAGAACATTCGGATATTTTTCGAGCGAAAATAGAAAATTCGGAAAATTTTAATGAGATCAACAGATTTCTATTCTATTTTCTGTAATTATTTTTAATTCGATTAATAAAAACATTACTTAAGTTTAAAGAGATCGGTAAACCAAATGCTCGAGATATCACACGAGATAATACTTTGATTATTAAATATTATCAAAAATTTATTATATGTCAACTTTAATAGGCTAATAATTGAAAATATTGATCTAAGAACACATTGTATTATCAAGGAAAATCAAAATAAGCACCCAATAGAATTTAGCCGATGAAAAATTAAAAAAATTATTCGATTAACTTCGTAATGAAGGCGAACATAACAGAATAGTTTTCTAGTTAATATCACAGTCATGATAATTATTTCAATTATAATACATTAATAACGGATACTGTATACACGGTTAATTTATAAATTTTCTTTATAATTATTTTAGATAAACTAACTCGAGAGTAAATAAAGTATTTATCAACTATTGAGTGAAAATATAACGTATTAAAATTTAAATTAATATCATGTTGCTATAATATGAATTACTAAAAATTCTATTAGTACAGGAAGGTTAAATATTTATTTTTCTTATTATTTTATCATTAACTTTATGAGTGTTCTATAGACTTTATTAATAATGATATAATTCTTTCAAAGACGTTTATAATACAGTACATAAATTCCAGAAGATTTGTAAACTCAGTTTTCAGGGAAGTTTACTTTTTATTATTAGTTTTATCACTGTAAAGACTTTTGTTGTTTACCAAATTCATTATTAACAGATTAACAATTGTGTGACTGAAAATTTCAATAATTTTCTTTCCCTTTAGAATTTTTATATATTCAAGTTGTCTGACGAATAAAATTATTAATAAGAATTTATTATTAGATAATTAATGAAAGATTATTTTAATTTCTTAATATATTTTCAAGCATATTTAATGTAATTTTATTTAATTGATAAAATTTATGAACATATATTATAGAATATAAGGAAATAATGCTCTTAATAATAATTAATCTTTCGTAAATAAAAATAATAATAAAAGATAAACAGAAAATGACTTTCTGGAAAGTTTTTCTGCCTCACTCGCTATGAAATTTTACTATATTTATTATATTTTCACCCCATTTTATATATTATATTCGGGACTTTTCTTGCTTTCTTAGAAATAATTATCGATAAAGTAGATAAATTTTCGAATTTTTCACCGGATGAAAACTTTTTAATGTTTTTAAATAGGAAAAAAAAAGTCCAAAATGATATTCGCATTAAAAAATTAGGAATGCTAAGTATTTAGATGAATCCATTCGATGAAAATCATTTTAACACAAAAATTTCGATGAAAATTTTAAAGAATTATTTGCAACGAAAAAATTTAAAAATTAATAATATAAAATCGTATAAGAAAATCTTTTGTATAAATTTATGATTTGATAAAAACCATTAATTTAATAAGTGAACTATAAGAACATTTAATTAATATTCTTCAGAGCGCATTTAAGTTTAGGCATTTAGTATAGCAAAAAGCATTACGGGATGATTTTCCATTCTGGTAAGTGTTTATCCAAATCATTTACAGCAGCCATGTGGAAATCTAAATAGCTCCATTGATGTTTAGAAATAATGGGATCTAAAATAATCATAAAAAATAAGAATAAATAATCATATAAAAAATAATCACACAGAAATCAGTTTTCTTGCATTTTAAATTCAGATTAGATTTTAATACTAATATCACTCTTTAAGTCGCATTACGTTTACTAATTGTTATTGAGTCGTTATATTCTTTCCTCACGATTACTGCAGAGTGTTTATAAAATTGCTCTTATCGAAAATATTTATTAATTTTACTGTACTTTTAAAAACAAATAAATTGAGATAAAAGCTGAAAATGTTTATAAAATCTCAACAAATGTATTTTAATTCTTTGGTAAGGAGTTTGACCACCAGAATGATGAAATATTAGCAATAAAGAGAAGAGAAATAATTAAGTGAGGAGAAAAATGATATTAAAGAAAATTACGCGCAGATAAATACGGAATTTTTTTTATTATCGTTAAATTTCGTATCGAACTTGATATTAAAAACAAAATTAATCAGAAAATAAAATTCGCTTCAACACGAGATAAATCAAAAATTCAACTACCAACTAAACTCGATAGTTTTATTTATGATTAATAACAAATAATTATCTCCAATTTATAACTTTGAATAAAACTACCTCAAAGCAACAAAAATGTATGAAAGATAAGAAAATTTAAACCACCGAAAATAATCGATGCCAGTTAATTTTCCAAGAATGCAGAAGAGATTTTTCATATGTATCTGAACTTTTCCGTTTCTAAAAAAATCGCCAAGTTTCATTAAAATTTTCTAATAATAGACGATTAATTTAATTTTTGATAAATATGCTAGAATTAACAAATTCCTTAAGGAAGGTGTATTAATTTAAAAAATTCGCCGAAACCCGCTGTATATGCAGTTAATTCTATAACGAAACGAATGTGTTGAAAAATATTTTCGTTTCGAACGTTATTATACGTAATGAATCATTATTATACTCACACGTTTATAAAATTACCTAATTGAACATTATTTAATTAAAAATTTTATTCAAATTTTAATATATGATTATATTTTAGAAATTTTACACTAATTTGCCGATTGTTTTTATTTTTTAAATAAATTAAAAACTGTAGTAATCGAGGAAAAGTTTATTTTAAGCCATAGTAATTTTAGAAAGTTTAAATAATCGATCGAAAAAAAAGAAAGAAAAATTAGATCAATAATTGGACAACAAAAAGTGCAATTCGATACGTTTCACTTTTAAATGGAAGTTTCGGTAATCTTTACGCATATGTAAATAAATCGTAAAAAGTCTAATGTAATAATGAACTGCCTGATACTTTATTGATGATCATTTAAGTGGATATATGCAAATAAGTACGTAGGATAAATTTAAATTGGAAACAGATAATATCGTCATTAAATCCATTATAATAAATTTGCGATTTTATGTAAGTAAAATATTTTAAAATTTAATTATTAAAAACGCTTACGAGATTTCAGCTATTGAGATATATATATATTGTATAAGTATGGAAATTTTCTATTAAAATAATAAAATATTTTTTATAAAGAATACAAATAATTGGACAATTTATTTAATGTTTTCGCTTTTCTCTTTTGATTTATTTTGTCGAATTCTTTTCTCATTATTCTCTCGCATTCTGTATGTTTTTTCTTTTTTATTTCGTTTTAGCAATTAAAGAAGATTGTTTTCCAAATCTTTAATTTTTTTGTAGATGTAAAAAAATGAGAAAAACAACCGGCAGCTTTTCAAAATTGTTTCTTGGGTGTTTGTTCATCATGTTAGCAATTAAAGATATTTGATTTAATAGTCCGCTCGCTTATAGTTTTTCAGAGAAGGATTTAACAGGATGACTAATTTTATAAATTCGAGTGCTCGCCTATACATACAGCGAATAAAAGAGCGGAAATTCCGATAAATATTTCTCAAAACTATAAAAATTTAGTAATTATTTATGTTGTTTTGTAGTCGAAAAACATTACGCTATGAAATAAAAGTTCAATGTCAAATAACTTGAGTAAATAAATAACATAATAGTATATAAAAATTTATAAATCTTAATTTAGATACTTTGAAACTAATATTTAGTGAAAGAAAATGATTTCTGTATATATATATATCTGCAAACCTTTTATAGTCTCTCTCGAGTGAGTTGAGTTAGAAATTGGAGGCTATTATCGCAGTTTAAAAATTCATGGTTAGGCCACTTTGAATAGCTCTATTACGAGGAAAATATTTCAGATCACTTAACCGGTAATCTGAAAATATTTTCTAGAATAAATGGAAGAAGGAAAATGGAAAAAATGCTCCGAGCATCAAAAAATGCGAATATGTTTTCCGAAAACCTGTTCTGTGATGAAAGAAAAAAAACAACTAGAGTAGTGGTATTTATTACGTGATCTGTTTTTAGTTTTCTGTGACTAGTTTCGAGAATCAAAGGAAATATAATTAATTCAGTAGTTCTTACGATGTTTCCATTAATTCTAATGTCATTCAAACAAACAGTGAATGTCGAAATAGGAAAAGAATAATTTTTCGGACTCCCAATGAATAGAAGATAAAATGGTATAAAAGTATTTTTGAATTTTCCGCCCAATCAAATTTTCCGATATTTTTGGTTGTCTCATAATTTTTTTACTACGTAATTCTAAATTTACAGAATCAAGATTAAAATGTCAATGGAAGAAGAGATGGAAGAAGGATATGGATAAGCCATAAAACTTTAAACAAGTTTCGCTTGAAATTTTTCTAAAATAAATATTGAAAGTTTCTCGAAAGATTTTTGTCTTCAAAGATTTCTAAAGTTCAGTTTAAAAAGTCATTCTTTTGATTAATAGATCAAAAGAATGACTTTTTAATATTTTCCTCGTAAATCATATTATGCGTTCATATTAGAGAATTTTTAAATAGAAAAATCCTAATTAAAATAAAACTGAATAGAGCAAAATATTAAAAAAATTCGGTTAATTAATTTTATTATACTAATGCACTGTTCTAAAGACATATCAATGAACTAATATTCAAGAATCATCAAATGGCATAATAATATTACACTATGCCTTTCTGCCTAGGCAGCACGGTATGGTAATTTTTGTAAAATCTGACATAACTTTAAAATAATATCGTTATACGAATATTGCTATTATATAAGAGAAATTTTTATATTGTACAACAGAACCCGGTTTATACGTTTTTGAAAGGAGTTGATAAAAATTATATACGAATGAGATTAACGTCAAAATGAAACTCTTTATTTTAACTTCAAATGTTGATAAAATACATTAAAACTTAAAATTTAAAAAAGTTAAACTATATACTGTATTATCTATACATATGTTTTTTCCATACATTAAAACTTAAAAGTTAAAGAAGTTTAATTAACTATGATGGACAAATACAATTATTTTGGCATAAAGAATCGATTGTAGTTTGTTTTTTGGATGTGATTCATAGATCGAGCCTTCATCGCAACTACTGTACACATCTTGTCATCACTAATGGTTTTTGATTTTATGTAACGTTGTTACTTCCAGTGTAACACAACGTTACATAACGTCGGTAGAAAGACTCATGGGATAAGTTTTGGTTTTACTTTTGTATTCATTCTACTTTCTATTTCGTAAGATAATGTAATGTACAGTATAACAGATTGTTCCTTTGTCGAAAAAGTTTGACAAAGATTTCTTGGATTTTATGTATAAGTGCAAAGAAACGACTCTGGGGAAATAAAAATAATAGCGTACAAATGCGAAAACGTATAAATGGAAAACGTGCGAGTTGGATGATTTCACATGCAAAATCGAGAGTGTACAAAATACAACGTGCAAGTGCGAAAAACGTAAAAGTAAGAAATATATAAACGGGGTTGTATAAATTTATAGGATTTCCATCTTCCTATAAAGAGTTTAGAAATTAGTTTATACAAAACTTATTTTTAAACTGATGCCGTGCATTAAATATAATTAATTTCCTTTATAATTAACTATATTTTAAAATTTATTAAAATAACATTCGTGTCTAATTTCCAAGATACTATATATAAATAATTTCATAGTTATGAAAGATACGGTATCTGATTATCAAATTGTAATCAAGAATCTAGTGGATATCAAACTATAAAATATGAGATAAAAGATAAATCTTTTCCTTCAGAAATAAGCGTTTAAATGAAATATGAAAATGAGAACCGTTATTTTAATAATGGTTTCAAATTTCATATTATTTTGCACATTATTACTTTAATAAATATTTTATTACAATTAACAGTCTAAAATAAAAAAAGTATATCTTATAATAATAATTTCGTTAATAGTCATATATAATATATATATAAGCTTATGTAAAATAGTTTCTGTCTCAAATTTTATTTGTAAAAAAATTTTTTTGGGACGAAATTTCAAAAACCTTTGGCCAAAATCGTTTCCAAAAAATTTAAAGCTTTTAAAATATTTGAGAAAATTTTTCAAGTAAAACTTTGTATTTATCCTTTTTTTTATCACTGCTGTTTAAATTATGACACCCTAATACCTCTCTTCTTTCATCTTGTCTTTTTCTATTCTATTTTTCTGAAGGAAAGCAAAAATTTTAAAATCAGTTACACTTTTTAAATACTTCGCAGTATCTATTTATGTATTTTCTACTAACTTTTGAACAAATTTATAGATTTTATAAATCAATAAAGATAAACTTAACGCCTTTAACTTCATTGCCTCTATTATTCATAAATAGAGGACATTCAAACATCTTAGATGTCCTCTTAATATCATATAATTATTTATTTACAGTAATGACTTTTTATGAAATTTATTAGAAAGATAATATCATTGATGACGATCTTCAGGTTATATCAGTTAACTTTGCAACTTAAACTACTTAAAATGGTTTAAATTTCTGAGATTCCTGGTAATAATCTTTGAATTATTTTATAAAACTTTCGGAAATTGCAATGAAGAGATCGTGATATTGAAAATAACTGATGGCATACATTTAAATCGTGCATCTTTAATCATTTCAAAATAATAGACAAATTCGGAAGGTAAACTATTAAGTATTTTCAGAATTGCCTGTTTAGAAAATATATTTGGCTTTTTCAATGCTCAATCGAAGGTTTGATATTTTTGCAATAGTCCATATATTCTAAATATATCGTTTTACCTTAGATACCTATGTTTCAGATCATTTGATTTTTATTATGAATAATGTACTTTTTTCATTTTGGTATTTCGTTTCCAAGAAATATATTTAATTAAAAAATGAATGAATATAGTAAGATGTATATTTTATTGAGCAGTTTAAACTTCATGTAGCATTTTAACGTTTTATTTTATCTCGAATTATTATATAATTATTTTTAGTACACATATCTTAATTATAAAGGTTAAGCGAGTTAGGTCCAAGGAGAAATAGAGACAAGGAGAAGAGTACAAAAGTACAGTAACCAGTTTCTGCTATTAATTTGTTTCTGACAACAATAACCTTTAGATAAATAATGGTATGATTGAAAACTATTAAGATAAATCACAAGTTAACGAAGAAAATTCTTCCTTTGGATGCCTTATAGTTGATAGAGTGAGAATGTAGTGAAAGATCATCAAATAAAACATTGATTATATAATTGTATTTTTATTTAACAACTTAAAACTTTAAGCATAAAAATTTAATTATGGTATAAAAAGTGAGAAGAAAATGCATTTCAATAAAGTGCCTTCATCGGTATCTTTTAATTGTATAAATATGTTTTTATGACACAAAAGTTTCATAATAACATAGTTGTAACTCTTTTACTAACTTAAAATAAGTTTTCTTTTAACATACTTTCTAGATATACTATTAACATAGTTCTAGGTTTCTAATAACATAGCACTAAATTTCTATTAACATAGTTTTAACTTCCACCTAACATACATAGGTTATTAATACTCCTCTACAGGTTACTCTCACACATGTCATCATTTAGGTTAAGTTAAATTGTT
>WUQG02430761.1:0-14354 GCA_011317285.2 Androctonus mauritanicus | reverse complement strand
ATGCCTTGGAAGTCCAAGAATGATTGGATTTCTCGAAAGCTAAAATAAGTTGCAATGAATATGATTCAAAATAACAATACTGATATTTTTGGGTTTTCCTTGCAGACCATGGTTCGAAAATATATTCGCAAAACTGATAGACAAAATTGGACAGAGGATGCAATGCGTCAGGCCGTGGAAAGTGTGTTAGAAAGAAATATGAGCTACAGGAAAGCATCACAAATAATCCATATTCCTCGGACTACTCTTGAAAGAAAAGTACAGTAATGGAAAGAAGATCCAGAAGCAAAAAATGAACCGGTTAAGGCGAAAATGCGACCATCACAAAAAGTAGACCTATCTAAAAGAAAGCTACACTTCAAAAAAACAAAGACAAAGAACCACAGAAGAAGAAACCAAAATGCGATAAAGAAGATACGGAGTGCCTTTATTGTGGTGATTTATATTCAACACCAAAAGAAGTTTGGGCCATGCGCAATACATGTCAGAAATAAGCCCACTGCTCATGTGCAGGTATCAATGAAAACGAAGCTGAAACAGTGTTTATTTGTGAATATTGAGCGGAAAAATATTAGTCCCCATCTTGTCCCATTCCATGGGGGAAGACGGAGCATTTTACACTTTCAATAAATCCTTAAATTTCTCATGTGTTACATTGCTTATATATCATAAAACTGACTCATTTTATATGCAAATGAGTCTAAAAATAAACTTTCATGTTTTTTCCCTCTAAAAGTTACTTTCTTGTGTTTCTTTAAACCTTAACGTCCCCATTATGCCCCACCTTCCCCTATTTCTTTTCATGGTAAATATCTGATAGTCGATCAAACGATAATAAATCAAAAATATCACAATTATTAAAAAATAAAAAATTATCGTCAAGTGACTGGTAGTATAAACAGCCATATACAGTATATTGCATATAGGTGGCTGTTTATACTGCATATAGAACTGTTTTGTTTATATTGCATATAGACACAAAATTTTTCAAGAATGAACATTTTTCTTTGTTATATAAAGGCAAAACATACAAAGATAACACGATATCCAGTATTAATACAACTATGATTAAAATTTTCATCATGAAAGATAAAAACGAATCCATTTTTCTAAACATATTATGATCTTTATTATGACGAATATTTATTTGTAATATGTGTATATTTGTAAAAATATAGTTTGTATTATAATATGAATCCCTTTTAGAATAAGGCTCGAATTCTTACAGATCCCATTATCATATATAATATTCCAAATATAGTAGATAAAATATAAACCAAAGAACAATAGGCTGCGGCGAGACACAAAGAAGTTATCAATCAATAAAAACGAATGTTTTAAAAAGTTAGAAAATGGCGGAAGTTCAATCGTGTATTGCGATACAGACACAGAGTTTGTTTAAAAGTACAAAACAAACAATATCTATATGACATGAGATCAGCATGAGATTAAAAGAGTACCGAAAATATACGATCACTTCTTTCTAATAATTCAAATCCACCACACTCCTCAAACGACCTCTATCGGCAAACCCATGCAACATGAAGAATAACTTTCGGCTACAATTTTAGACAGGTTGCTGTGAAGTGACGCGAACGAAGGATTCAATTTTCTCTGTAACTTTGCTTCGCTTCGCGTCACGCTCAATTTATCACGTTGAGCTCGAAATGAAGCGTAGATTACAGAAGCAAAAAAATTGAGTTTTTAACACAATTCTTTGTGTTGTAACACAATTCTTTGTAACATGTATATGTAACACAATTCTTTGTGTTAAAAACTCAATATCATTGCTTCTTTGCTTCTTCAGCTTTTAACACAATGAACTGTATTAAAAACTGCAATTTTGCGATGATGTTTAAAACGGCATCGCAAAATTGCAGTTTTCAACATTTCATTCATTGTATATAAAAATTTTGAATAAAATTTATCATCAAATTTTTGAATTCGAACATACGGAGCGTCAGTGCATTCTTTAGATAATGTAATTTTTATGTATAAAGTTATTTTATTCTATTCGTATAGGCTTCCTAAAGACATTAAAATCCTATTGGCTGAAGCAAATATAAACATAATTTATTACAATCGTATCTACAAATCAGAAGGGCATAAAATAATATAATTCAATTAATGACGTTTCACTTAGATTTATGAAACGGTCGGTGTTTTGACATACACAATAGCATGATGTCATTCCAAAGAGTAGACAAACTTCGTACTCTGGAGGAGAACAATTTTAATAAATAACATTTTTGACTTTTTCGTAAAACCGAATTTGTATATATCGAACAGTTAATAATAGCTAACAGTTGATAAATTTAATTCATCTACCAAAAGAGTACTCTATTAAAGATATATTATCCGGTAAGCTAAATATTGAATATTTTCATTTATTACGAATGGCAATTGTAGAAGAATTTTGTTTTTCATGTATTTTGTATAATACAGTTTCTTTCTCAAAAGTATTTGGATTTGAGTTGTTTTATCCTTGTAAATATCACGACAAAAGAAATAATATTACAGTATATGACAAATTAAAGAATATTCTATATGTATTGTACATTGATGCTATTGAAATTTTTTTGTGGATAGAAAGTGGAATTTTTTCTTGGAATATTGTGTTTAAAAATGGTATTTGTAATAGTTGGAGTAAAGTGATGAAAGACGATCGTATTATTATTGAAACAGTATTTGCTCTGATATCGATATTTATGTCGTTACAATTCAGTTTTTACAAAAGAAAAAAAATATATATTATCGAACTGGATACTCATGACTCGGAATATATTAAAATATGGAATAAAGTACAATCAATTATATCTTTCCTGATAGCATACTTATTTATAATTTTGAATTTAATTAATATCATGATATCAATTTATATTTTCCCTATATATAATAAAATTGATTCAATATTTTGGACAAGAATTTGTGTCTGCAAGTTTTACCTATGGTTAATATACAACACTGGTCATTTATTAACGCACATTATTTGTATTATAATACCCCTATTATTTGGCAATAATCGTTTAAAATATTTATCTGATAAGTTATATAAAATGGACAAAGAAACTCCTCTTAATTTATTAGAGATCTTAATTCACGAATACATAGAATTTTGGGAAAATGTCCAACACGTAAATGAACAATGGCAGAATTTCTTTCCAATAATATATGCATATGCTTTATATATGACAAGTTTCCTCGGTTATCTTGGACTCTTTGTTGATATGGATAAAGGACTCAAGAATGGAGTTTTAATATTAGCTTTGCTCTACCTATTTGTTATTCTACTTATGGCCCTTGGTTTATCTCGAGCAACATCATCTGTAAGTATTTATTGTTTGCATTTTAATTTTAACTACATTTTCTTTATATATAATTTCTTTTACAGCTGTATGGAGATTTTATCAGTATCAGTCGATTTTCATTTTCGCATTTCCCAATAAAGAAAAGATTGAAGGTATTACATTTTAATTATTTAAAAAATGAAGATAAATTTAAGTAATAGAGTTTATTTTAATGCAGATATTAGATTTCACGAAAGCCTTTGGGAAAATGCCATTAGGATTCTCAGTTGGAGGATTGTTTTTCGTTAACAAAAAGATTTTCATCAGGGTAATTATTTTGGATTTAAGATTTCAATAAAATTATCAAATAAATATTCGAAATAAGGTAACTAATTACTAATATAATATATCCTAAATATTATATTATTTAATACTGAGATATAAATATTGCTTACATTTACATCTTATTATTCAATATGCATTACAATCACATCATGATAATGCTCTAACAATAAAATAAAACGTATTAAGGATAGATATTTTTAGAAACTGACGTATTTTGTAATACTGTATTTTCAGATTATTATCAAATTATCAGAATAATATGACTTATCTAAAAAATAATATTAAAATGCATAAAAATTTTTGAGCGATATTTATATCATTCGCCCATTTCAACTAATAATAGAAACTTATAATTTTTTACTGATATATTATGATTAACATGATTATAAATTTCTATTCATAGAAATTATGAGCAAATTAAGATACATTTATTTCTTTAATTTAATAATATACATTTTGATTCTGTTTTGTACGTAAAAAAAGAACGAACACTATTTTCCAAACAATTGCCCATCAACCATTTAAATATTGGTACCGTCAGTTGCGGAAACATATATACTCAGTAGTCCAACTTTCCAAACTATATATATGCAATAATGCATATATATAGTTAATGATCATTGCGATCATATGATCGTTAATGATCATAATGATTGCAATAATGATCATAAGTATATGTGTTATGATCATTATTGAGGATCTTTGGTAGCACTACAGTTACAATAGTCAATACACTAATTATATTAATTAAAAATAAATCATTTGTGTGATTAAAATCGGAAATTATTTTTTCTTTGAAACCTAGCAAGTAGCCATATTATTCAGATTAAATATTTTCTGTGCTGTTATCAAGAGTTTTCAAAATAAAATTTGTTCCTTTTTTGGTACCATCTACATTCAAAGCTTGCAAAATTTAGAAATGTTTATACATGCAAATTTGTTTTCTTTATCGATGTAGATGGGAATATATTTATTTCATTAATTCATGTCAAAATGGATTGCTTTGAATTGCTAGAAAATGATACATATAATCATATTTGATAACATTGAAATTATACCAAGTGTTATCTGGAATTTTTATCCAACACACTACCAATCTTCGTGAACTTCCTATTACTCCTTTATTTGAAATGAAATACAAATGATCATATCCATATACTGACTGATCGCCGTATGACGGACAAAGGATCATATCCTTTTTCCCAGATGGCAACTGGTGTAGGTGAATTTTCATCCTATGTTACTTGCACTAAATTAATTCAGAAAAATGCTGATTTTATAGTATGTTCATTAGTTATGAAGCATATATTTCGTCGTTTTTGCGTTAATATTCAGATTAATAAATTCAGGAAATTTGTAAAGATGCTGTCGATTCCTGGATATAATGTCCAAATTGCAATGAAGACGTTTCTAATAGTCCTAATGAGGTAATTTCCAGTTTACTCTTCCGACACTTCAGCTGTTTCTACTACACCTGAGTTAAATAACCATCCTATTAAAATTGATAACGACGGTAATCCTGATTTAGTTGCTAATGTAACGTTTGAAGCTATTAATAAGAACTTATCAGCTATTGAAAATACTACTAGTACATCATTAAATAATATTCGAGAGGAAATTCATCATCTAAGTGAATTGTTCATGAGCCTTTCTAATCCGATTTCTAAAATTGAATTGAAAACTTTTCAAACGAGCTAAAATTGCAAACAGTTAATCATGTTCAAAAAGTTCAGCTAAAACTATAAGAAATGAATTTAATAACAATATATTTAGTGCTCCTGATGATCCTCTCTTTTTGAGGGCTAGAGAGACTTCTACTAATGTTGTGGAAAAAGATGATAAGGTAACTCCTTGATACTCTACTATATTAAAATGAATTTAAATAAAGATACTAAGCATTCTTCAGTTAATAGTCCGAATTGTAAATCTATTAATCAGGGCAATACATTCAAAGAATTCCCATTGGTAACTGTTAGAAGTAACTGTACTTTTGGAAAAATTTTTTAAGACTTTGTTCAGATTCTTCTGCTGAGGACGTTTATAGTTATGTTGGTGATCGTCTTTCAAATGATATTCTTGCTTATAAATGTAAAGCAAGATAAAGAAACAAGATAGGAAGGAAGTACGGAGATGCGGAGACGAATATACAGTAACTCTTTGGACTCGTATTCGCCTTTCCGCACCTACGTACATCCTTTCTATCTTCCAATGTTATTAGACTGTAGATTTTGGCCAGATGGTGCACTTATAAGAGAATTTTATTCTGTTAATCACAACTTCAACAATGCATCTAATAAAGATATTCTGAATATCAATCATTCAACTTCTAAGAATTCAAGTTCTATTGACGTGTCAACGGTTGTCGAATCCCATGATGTATCATAGCAATTAATACCCACATATAGAGTTAAATATATCTTTTCTTTATTTCATCAAAATGTTCAATCCTTACATAATAATATTGCTGATCTTAACGCAATTCCCAATCTATAGCTTTATGTTTTATGTCTTACTGAAACATAGACTACTGAATCCGATAAAGATATTGATCTGGTGCATAAACATTACGGATATACCAGTTTCAGTGCTTTTCATGGATCTAATAGATATGGACGGAAGTCCATGTCTATTACCGTCAATAATAATTACCTTACCTTATTGCCGTCAATAATAATAACCTGTCTGTCTCCTTGTTGTCTTTGTGGATAGATAATATAGGTATCCTTCCTACAACACGATTTCCTATAACACGGTATCGGTCTAACACGATTTGAAAGTTAGGGAAACCCTCATATAACACGTTACTTCTACCACATGGTTTTTATTAACATATCTAAAAAATTGTGTTCTTTCTCCTATAACACGAAATATTTTCATTGATTTTTGTAAATCCATACTAGGGATACTGTTGGCAAGCACATTGTTCTCCTGTGCATCAAATCTTGAAGAGCATATGATTGGCCAAAAATAAAGTATTGTAAAATCGATTTGTATATTATATATTAAAATAATTATTGTTTTATTATTGTAATTGAACACACTATCATTTGTATCTATAGTTGTAATTTATATTCTGTAATTATTTTCTGCAGTGCTACCCGCGCGACCTTTAAAATAAATCTTTACTTTTGTTCTTGCACGAGTTGTGTGTGCCTCGTGTATCCGCTGTTGCTACTCTCCCTAACCCCAACTGACACACAATGCACACACAAAATGTAATCTTTGGGAAATACTTGGCTAAAATTTCCCAAATTAATCGCAAATGCAATTTCGCTAGATTGCCACGAGAGAGACGATATGCATTCTATTTTCGATTTCGATTTGAAATTAAATTAATTGCTGACAATTGAATATTTTTTCTTCCAAACGCTCAATTCTTAGATAAAAAAAATAATTTATTATTCTTCCATAGAGGAATATGAAAGAAAAGAAACACTTTCTTATTCATACCTAAATTTTTTTCACTATTTATTAAGGAACGATTGTTTTCTAGCTGGTGGTAGCGGGTTAGATTTTATAAAGAGAACAGAAGAGATACTAACTTTAAATGCATAAAATAGTTCAGAAAGTGAAGTTGATATTGTTAAAGCAAAGAGTTCTCGTTTTAATCAAACAGTGGTAAGGAAGATATAATTATTAAGTGAGTCTTATATAGACTGTAAACATTTTTCTTTCTTTTTGTTTGACGGGTATTGTTTTATACCGTCTTACGTGTATATATTTTTCTTTCTTCATAGAAAATTATTTGTTTTTAATTGGTTTTGAAACGTAATTCTCTTTTTTGTATTGATTCCAAATCTGATATAACACAGTTTCGCACAACACGGTGTTTTTCAGGAACCTATCTACCGTGTTATAGGCGGGATATCTGTATTATAATCGTCAAGTTAAAATATCTTAACGTTGTTATCGCCTGTGTTTATATCTCTTTCTTAATATTCCACTTGGAGCAAAATGTGACACTATATCTAAACTTTATAATTCTTTACTTTTCGTTACTGATGAAGACAATTATTAGTGTAGATTTCAATTTTAATAATATTTGATGGCCTCATGGTAACATTACTTATTCTTATTTTACTACTTATCAGAAAAACTTTTTTGACTATACTTATTATTTCTTTAACTTAAAGCAATTGTGCACTTTCCTACGCGTAATAAGAAGTTTTTTCCTGACTTAATATTTATTTCTCTTCACAATTTGCGTGTTCTTCCTTCCACACATTTAATCTCTGACCACCTGTTGCGTTATATGCTAATGTTTATATAGATAAGATTCCATTGATCTAATATTGCTATCGATCGACACAATGCTGATTCGGATAGTATTGTGCTAGATTTACTTCATTTTCCAAAAAAACACATTTGGAGAAGACTGATAGCTATGCTGTGCTTTAAATCATTATAACAATTCTAAGTTCAAATTGTGATGTTGAGTTAAATGTGACGAACGAAATTTCTCATCTAGTACTATTCATAACTATTATAAAAATCTTCGTCGATTATGGGAATATTTTAATCATCTATCTTATCGGACAAACACTCTACGGAAGCCATTAATGATATTTTATCTAACCAGATTGTTCATTGCTTCCAAAATCTTTTCTATTAACATCGATTTTATCTCTAGAGGTAAGTTTGATTTCAAAAGGAGCGATCTATTTTGTAGGTTAAGTAAAAAGTAATAAATTTGCAGAAGATATTCCGTTTGTTTTTTACCAAAAAGTGATTCCTCGTATTTGTAGCCAATTTTATAGCTCTTTAAATTAACTCTAGAAAACTATTTTTGTTCGAAGCAATGGCCGCATTCAGTTCTTATCGCTATTTAAAAACATCTAAAAATCCTAGCTTACCTACATCATATCCACCAATAAACATAATGTGTTGTCCTGTCCTTAAATGTCCTGTGAGGTAGGACTATACCTACCTTACAGGATATTTATGGAGATTATAGAAAATTGACAGTGAAATACATGGCATGGGCCCAGACAGTAAATAATTTATTATATATTTAATTAATGCTAATTGCATACGAAGGGCTTAGAAAAATCTGTTAAATTTGTTTTCTATTATATGTGTGGGATAGCTTCTTTTATATGGACAACTCTTACATCTTTCTTAATTAAAAGAGATTATTCTATATTAATTTTTGACTTTCATGATATGGAGCCACACTAAAGGCATCAAGGATTCGCCTGTGGCTCACCAGCCGCAACTTGCCCATTGTGAGTATGTACGATACCTAAATATCTGATTTTATTTAATTCTTCTAATTTTATAGAATTTATTGTATTAAAATATACATCATATGTGAATGAGAGATTTATTGGACGAATAAAGAGTTCATTTTTGCTATTTAATAAAGTGGATATCTTGAAAAGCGCAGTCAACATCTAAGCCCCAACATGTGAGATTTGGTAATCGTGAATTCAAGTATTGGCAGAATAGGCATAAAAATTTGAATACTCTAATATAAAAAAGAGTTTTAAATCTTTATTAGTTATCAAATTGTTATCCTTTTAAAACAGTCTTTGGATTTTTATCAATTAAGCAATATCCTAAAGGCATTGATTTTGTGTCGTCTTAGTTCAATTCAATTCATTTTTCCCATTTCGCCTTATATCAGAAAGAAACAAATACTTGAATTCACGATTAATAAATCTCAGATGTTGGACGCTTAGTCTATCAGAAAAACTGAAGTACAAAAAAATACTTCTTTCTTTCTCTATCGGGTTGAATTCACAATTCGTTCGCAATGATAATTTTTCGATTTCTTTCTACATCACGTATCTCTGAGAGGTGGAATATTTTCTTTAAACGCTTCTCTCCGAGAAAACGCAAATGATGAATTAGATCTATATCTGAATTAAAAATAATATAATTTAGTCAAAATTTAATCCATGGTTAACGGATACATTCCGGATATTTGTTCTTTTATTCGCCAATCAGAATCAATTTTGTTCAGACGTTTTGCCCGTGATTATAGTAAAATGAATGAAAGATTTGGACTTGAAATGATATAGATGAACAGATAATTATTTGATACTAATGAATTGTACATCAGAAACGAGACAGGAGTGTGAAAAGAGCTATAGAATAACAGAAGTGGGATTTTAAATCAAATTTCCGAGAAATTTTGACATCCTCCTTCTCATGGCATTGTGGTATTTTAGGTCTAGAATTTATCTTTAACTTACAAAATTATATATTTGATATTAAATCAATAAAATATAAACTTTGTATATATAATAATGTGTGTAAAATTATCTGATCATACTGATTTTGAGAGTCGAATTTTAATATATACACTTTACCATAGAATCGATTTTTGTTATTTAAAAAGTGAGGATCAAAACCTAGTTTCAACTAAACAGGTGACTAATATAACTGTGGGACCGCTGGAAGGATTTTTACAGTCTTTCGGCCTATTCGCTATATGTGGCGCGATAGATAATGAGACGTAGTGATACCAGTGATACGGAGACAACGGTTTAAAAACCAATAAAGAAGAGCATTATTAAAGCTGTCTCTCTTTCTTAAAGCTTTAATATCTCAAACTCAGGATGACCAGAGAGCTTTATTAAAGCTTTAGTAAAGAGAGAGGGATTTATTACAAAATAAAGAGGAGCCGGCAATAGTTTCTTATTGATTACACTCAATTAGAAAAAAGATATTTATTCTTCCATGGAAGATAAATTATGTATATATTTGTTACAATATATAATTTATAGTAACAATCCAAATGCCTTTCCTGGTCTACCGATCGAGAGGATTAATTTCTCTTCTTGTTCGATGGCAAAGAAAACGAACTTTCTTTCTTTTTTTTTGAAGCTGTGTTTCTTGTTTTTGACAAAACAAAAAAATTACACGAAGAGTTGGCCAGTGGAGAGGACAGGTTTCCACATTGAAACTGACGTTCCTCTCTCTTTAGAATTCGAAGATTAACATTTTTGCGTGAATGTCTCGGGAAAATTAACATTACACCTTTTTTCGCCTTTTTCGCGGGTAAAGACAGAATGTTTTCCAACGATCGTCTTTCATCCATGTTTTTTCTCTCTCGAATTTTTCACAACACCTACGTGCAACAAAACTCCTCCATCACCTTATCTCTTATTTATTATTCTTGCGTTGATGTATTATGCTGTAGAAGAACAAGAATCTCCGGGCTGGATGGTACGATACTTTTTTATCGTTTATTTCTTCTTCTAAGGTGTCATCTCCCTCCAAATTCATTTTTTAAATTTTGTTGAGACGAAGAGCGAGGGTTTGGTTCCCACTAGACTTATGTTCACTCTCCTCCGTCCACGTCTCTCCGTCATTCGAAATCTACTCTGTCAAAAGTGTTCACTGTTACCGTATATCGATCTGTCTAGCCAACGAGTTAAGGCGATAAAAATTCGAGAGCCAACCAACCACAAACTAGTACATAAGAAGGAATCTTATGCAAATAAAATGGGTGGCCATGTTGCTTGGGATTATGAATTATGTTTAGCGTCGATAGCATATACAAAGGATCAAGGAATGGAAATAATCTCTTTAATGAGTATGACTGCAGTTTAGGATATTTTAGATCAAAAAAGGGAAAGACGAGCAGCTCAATAGCAGAGCAGTGGTCGAAAATATTTGCAAAAAGAAACCGATCGTGAAATTCAGTCTATTTAGAAATTTACTATATGAATTAATTGCTGCAGTTGTTTCTATATTCATGTTTTCTTTTATGCCATAAACAAGGATTTTCGTGTACTGCTAAAATAATTCCTTCAATGTCTTCCATGTCATATATCCTTCATCGAATGTGATTATTAGTTGACGGATAGAAGAGACTTCAGTTCGAATCTGTTTCCGTTCTTCCGTCAATCGGCGCAGAGTTTCCGCAATTCAGTAGGGACTTTACTGCGCAGACTCCCGGACGGAGACTGACGGAAACGGACTATAGTGAGAACTAATCCTGACACACAACATCCAACTCAAATTCGGTGTCCTCCACTTAACATACAACAATTTAGTATAGAATCTCAAATTTCTATTGATATGTGCTAGTTTAACTTTTTCAAATGTAAACTTATTTACATAAATATCGTATATGTTAATAGCGGTAAAATATAAAAATAAACAATGAATTTGACTATATAGCACAATTAATATTTTCAGGTTTCAAGTGGACTTTATTCAGTATTTTCTTCTTTGTTGGAATTAAGAAGATCAAATAAACCTATAAACTGTTTCCAAAAACATGTGAATTCATCTATAGGTATTTGAATACAAGCTTTCGAAAAGAACTAATCTCCTTATTTTCCGAAAGGGCTATTTATCCGAGAATGATTATTGAATTAAATTATGTCATCAAAATCATCTTTAATGAATTAATTTACGCATTAAACTCCTTATATAATGCTGACAATATTCTATTGTAAAACTTTTAGAGATAAGAGAGAACTTCCGCATAGCTACCATTCAACTCCGACCCATAAGTTTCTAATTTTTTAACTATAAACTAGAATTCCTTTATCACAAAAGAAATATCTTCGACCAGAAATATTGCAAATTATTTCAATTTTATAGGAAGTGAACTCATCGAGTAATCTTTTTATCGCATTAAATTGTGTTGTGTTGTATTGCAAACATCGGGCCCTCATGTTTACTCACCAGAGGGAGTGGATTAAAAAGAAAGTGGCGCGCAAAAGAAAAAAAAAATATGGAGGACAGAGGCTTGAGGTGTCTGATAGATGAAGTAAGTTAACCGTTTTCTCACAATAGCTTTGTATTAAAAGGTACTGTATATTGTTTTGTTTTGTATCCTAAGAGAACTTTTACTGTAAGTTGGCTTTAGGAATAAAGCTAATGTTGTTGATTAATAATAGAAGAGGTCTAATAATACAGTTTGAAGTCTAATAACCTCTACGATCCACAATAATACAAAGCCGTTCTCTTCAAATTGGTTAATATTATTGTTTATCCAGTGTTGCAGTTCATGTTAGTTAAGAGTTCAAGAAACTACTATTTTATATCATGTTACCAAAAAATTATAATTGTGTACATTCGCTTCTAAATTACAGTTCTTGAAATCAGGTAATAAATGTATTTATTAGCTTTTATTTTACTCAATAATAAATCTCAAATCTTCTTTGATCATTAATAAAAGTTTTCTGAAGAATCATAGCAAAATGGAAAAATAACTGAAAATTGATATTGATATATCAACCAACTACGCTCAAGATAATAGTAACCTTGAGTTAGTTCTGATGTTGTCGTGAGAGGGCGTATTATCCTAGAAAGAGAAACCACACTTAATCTTATCACCATGGTAATCAGAATTGTATGGCTAAATGAGTGCCACGTATGTATCATCCATCGCCATCTATCGATTAGTAACAACATAACTCGATTGTTTAAACGAAAGTATTCTATTTTAATAAGTAAATTTATTTATTCGATTTGTTGGTATAAAAAAATCATCGGAAGTTATAATTTCTTCATAAATAGGGAGTTTTTGAAAGAGGAAAATTGTATGTCACATAACTAAAAAGAAAGGATGAAAATCCTCTGGGTTTTAGTAATGATACATACGCACAAAATATATATATATATATTTTATATTGTAGGAATCTGTTTAAAGCTAAACAACCAGTTATGTGATATAATCTTACTTCTTAGTTTAAACTAGCAGTTAATCACATAATTGAAAGCTTCGAAGAGAATCTGACAAAAAAAAAAAACATGTCATACATATATATTGGCTTAACTTCCAAACGTTTCCATTCTTTTCGAATGACTAAAGCTAAGAAATTAAAATATATATAGTCAACGCAGTTTCCCTAATTAATTTTCATAATAATTTTCGTTAATCATCTTCGTAACCTGTAACATACATGTTGAATGTCAAAAAAGTCCTTCATATATTTTGGTAGTCTTATTGTCAATACAGTAGCGATTAAGTTATGTAATTGTTATGAAGATATATTAACTAGCATACCCGATGTTATTTAGATAATATTAAAAAATCCAGTTAATAATCTAAATATATTATGTTCAAAAGCTGTAAGAGCAAATGCACTTAATTGTTTCACTGCATTACCTAATGCATATAGCCATCTATTTTCAATATTAAAAAAATGAAATTTCGACAAAAATGAAACTGAATTGTGTAGATAAACAACGTGATCTCGGGGTGGTGTTCAATGGCAGAACATCGCAATCAATTTTCATGAAAATCTACTAAATTAACCAGTAGTTCAAAAATTATTAGTGGGGGGAAATATATGTATGATGCAGATTTTATCATCTTTCCTTGGAAAGTACGCAAAATTGACCAAATCTGAAATACAGAATTCAAGAATATTGTGTATATTTATGTTTAGAAATTACAAAAATATATATATCCGTATAATAATAATTTTAATTTTAAAATTATTATTATACGGATATATATATTTTTGTATATATCCGTATATAAATAACTTCTCAAGAAACTTAAATTATTTAAAGTCTTATCTCCTAATTTTGATCTAATTTTTGTACAAGATAATCCAGATCCCGAGGATACCCTTTCTGATTCAACACTTGTTGGACGAATGATCATTAAATAATCAAATAGTATTTGAATATTCTTCTCCCGTACTTTTTCTTGGCGGAAGTACTCTAATTCCTTTTTTTTACTATTTGTTTCCAATCTTTCGTGTTTTTTGCTTGTGGAACTGACACTTCTTGACATTCTGTTTTTTG
>WUQG02430750.1:0-14354 GCA_011317285.2 Androctonus mauritanicus | reverse complement strand
CTTTAAATAATAAGTGAATATAATGATAAAAATAATAAAGAGCATAAAAAAATAATAGATAGGACAGGTCAGAGCTAACCTCTTCACAACTGTACATATAGTATTAAAAGCTCTTTGGATTTATTTGCAATCAGTGACTTGAAGAGATGAAGTTAATGGTTAATCATGTATCTCTTTAAGCCTGGTTCATACCCAGATTATAGAAAATTTAAGATCATAAGAACCAGATTGTTTCCATCATCTATTGAGTGCTGAGCAAATAAGGATATATATTGTATAGTAAGCTGTGCACCTTGTGTTTTACAGAGAACTCAAAGTAGAAAATCAGTACAGCAGATGGATATGTTTTCTATATAGTACTGTACATATACAGTATGTGTACTATACTACAAAGTGTATAGTTTTTTAGAAATGCTAAGTTTGAATGCTAAATATAAATATACTATATTTTATTAAATTTAATAAATTCGCAGTTCATTTTCATTTCTACATTACACCTGTTTTTGATAAACTCCGATTAGCTACCAAAATTGTCCTCAAACAGATGGTGACATCTTATTGGGATTTGACTGTAATATCCTTATAGTAATAAAATAAAATATATTTAACATAAAAAATTAATTTAACATACATTTATTATTTATGCATAAAACAAAATTAATGTAAAATACAATACAGAATACCATTAAAATATAAGTAATTGATAATTTTCTTATTATAACAGAGTAAATACTATAAACATATGCCAAATTTATATGTACATGTTTATACATATATTCTGAGTATCAAATTTCATTATCTTCTATAAATACGAACCACATTTAGAAATCACAGTTATATATTCTATAAATATCAAATCATAGTTATAAAATAAACAAAATAATATATTTTTTATTACTACTAAATTAAAGAAATAAAAAATAAGCAGATAAAAGTATAAAATATTTCAAAAATATTAAAGATTTAAACATAGTATAGAGAATATTTCAATTCTTAAAAATATTCAAATTTGTTTGACTCAGTTATCATTAATTTTAACCCATCAATTATTTCAAATGCAGATTGTGAGTCCATACTTGACCACACTATATTTGGGTTTATTAAAAATATTTTAAAAAATTTCTAAAACTAGATCCTTTTTGAGGTAGTCATAACATTATGCAAAGCAAAACAAAATCAACTGAGAAAAATATCCAGATTGTCAGTCTGCATAAGGCTATTCTTGTATATAATATTATAATATTCATAATTAATAATTTCTAAAAATAGGTCATTGCTCTGTGGCATAGCAGATGCTATTTTCATATCACATTGTGATGTGTGTAAACTAATTATTAAATTTCTGATTATATTTATGCATAATAACTTTTAATAAAATTCCTCATTTTTAAATACTTTAATATATTATTCATCTGACTTTTGATTTTTATTTAAGCCATTTATTAACTCCATACTTAACTTAAACTGCTTAACTTGTCAGTTAATTTTTATAAATCAGAAAAAAAAGCACTACTTGCAGTTGAAGAAAAAGTTTATTCCAAGACAAATGTTTTCGACAGATTCTTAAGAACTCAAGAAAGAAGGAATTCTTAAGAATCTGTTCTTTGTTCTTTTCTGTTAAAGTTGATATTGTAAGAAAAGCCTGATGATGTGAGCTAAGGCTGATGAAAACGTTTGTCTTGGAATAAACTTTTTTGTCAACTGCAAGTATTGCTGTTTTGTCTGATTTATAATAATTAGCCATTTATTAAATTTTGAAGAATGATTTAATATGTTCCCATACATAGTCATTTCTCTCTTTCTTATTTATTCTAATAAATTTTGAAAAGGTTTCATAAAATATCTGATATAAATTGCTCAAAATATAACTATATAATTACAAAACATGTCACAAATATTACAAATCACAAATTCAGACTCCAATATATAGTGAATACTATTTTTTCAATCTTTCTTTTTAAGCCAAAACACATTACTTTATTATCATTAATTGTAAAGATATATTGAATTTTTGAATATGTTTATCATCAAAATTTGCATATTATACAACCAATTCAAAATATCCATACAAAAATAAAAATTTCTGGTTGGTTAAAAATTGTTGCAATAAAAATCAGAGAACATGACAAAATTCGAATGTAAAGTAAAATTTGATATAATATGCAATTTAGTTGATGAATATACTTCACATTTTATTCCTCTTGTTTGCATGCCATTTCCACTTATACACCACTTCCAAATGATCTTGAATCACCTCAGGTCAAAGCATCCATCCTTCTGTTTACAAATAAAATAGGAACTGCATTTATTTTTAACTTTGGGAACAAATTTATGAATAAGTGTTTGAATTATGCCACTGAGCCACACAAAGGACATTACAGGCTTCCCAACACTCATTGGGCTCAAATGAAAGGTTGAAGGATTGGATTCAATAGGCCTGACCAAGACCCTTCCTGAAAAGTTGGGCATTGAACCCAAGCCTCTATGGCAATAAATGACTGCTTTATTATGTAACCATCCAGTCAATTAAAAAGATTTATAAATATCTGAAATAAAATACTTTTAATTTTGTTTGTTTACATAATTTTAATAAGAAGGTATCAAATTACATAGAAATTTATTAAAAATTTAACAGCATATTGTAAAAAATTATTATTTTTTGCCATATAACGAAGACAATTTCAGAAAATAAAATTTTTATTCGTTCAAAAAATGTATATTAAAAAATAGCAAAAAAAAAGGAAGCTATGCAATCCAGTGCAGATTGAAAGCCCACACCACACTGCCATTCATGGCAATTCACTTAACCACAACTATATTACAGTATTTGAATATAGATTTTCTTTGTTTTATGAATTTTATAATTTTATCATTACATTACTAATTTGTATGTTTTTCAATTTGCAAATATAACTTTTGATTATACAAAAAAAACTATTTCATCATGAATCAATTAATCTACCATACAATGCTTAAATCAATGACTATTTTGTTATATATAATAATTTATAATCTGTAATTCATACCTTAATAAATTTCTCCTGCATTCCAGAGTCTCCAATATTTTCGTAAAAAAGTTCTGATGTACAGATGTTCTGTTACCCATTGAATGATTTAAATAATTGTTTTTAAGAATTTATTTTTTTCATTGATGTGTTGAATATATTTTCATAATAAATTTATAATAGTATACCACTGACTTTATATTAAAACAAAATTATATTAACTGCTATATGCCAATAACAACCATATCTGTCATCTAATTATTAAATTTTGCAACTACGATAAAGCTATTTAATAGCATAAAAATTGCATATTATATAAGATGAATACAATCTCTAATATAATTAATATATTTAAATACCCATAAGTAAATTTATTGTATAACAATAATTTACTATTATGTCAAAAAATACTAAATTTAATCATATGCTTTAAATAAATAAATAATTTTTTTTCTATTAATATTTAGTAGAATAATTATCATAATATAATCCATAATTAATGTGCTTTAAATAGATAATGAATTTTTAAAATTTTTCCTTAAATTATGATTTCCAGAAAAATTATTTTTCCAAATAATTTATCAGAATTAACTGTGAAGTATTACAGATAAGTTTAAGGCCAATATTTTGAAAAAATTTTACAATTTTTAAATAAATAAAGTGACATTAATTTGTATATTTATTACAACATTAATGCTTATATTTGAAAATTGTTTGGCTAACTTATTTCATATCTCTTTTTGATTTAGTATTTTATCTTTATATTCAAATAAAATATTAACTGCTCCACTTAAATCACTTCCCTCTATTAAAATATAAGTAATTTTTCTGAAGGTTTTACATTTCACTCCTGTTAATTGATGAAATCCTTCTTCATCAATAGTTATTCAGATTTCATATTTCCACTAATATTACTTGTAGTATGCTAATTTTATAAAAAGACTGCTTATGTTATCATCAAAAACATTGCCAATCATCAACTTTAAACAATTTTCACTATAATTCAATTTAATTTAGCAGCTTGGAAATTCAAAATAAAATGGAAAAGAACAATTTATATAACTATCATAAACTATTATATTATATTATACATTATTGCATTTAATTTATATTTTAAAACAATAGATAAAATGGTGATGACTTTCTGAAACAACAGACTAACAGAGATGTCAACAGAGTAAAACTACAGATTATTTTTTGTAAAATATCTGTTTTTTCTAAAACAAATATTTTACAATAAATCATTTAGATATTTTTAGAATTTTATATTTTTATTATATAGGATATGAAAATCATCATCATAAAACTATGATACATTTATAACTTTAGTTTACTAAAGTTACAGTCTATTATATAGCCAGGAACCACAAAACCACATTAATCAACATCAACTATCCAACTCCTCTATTTCTGTTCCCTTTCCTACTCTGTATTTTCCCTATTTCCTCCTTTGGTGATGACGAATATAGCCTTTTGCCACATTACAATTTTCCCTGCTTCAAAGTTTATACTGAATTAGGAACAGGGTTTTTTATGCAATCATTCTCTCTTTTGGATGGATGCTACCAGAGCTTTATGCATTCATATGAGGTTGGCAGTCATTAACATTTGTAATCTTATACAAAATTGATGACAAGCATTTGACAATTTTGTAACGTCCATCACATCTTTGGCTAAATTTTTTTTTCTGATTAGCTGAATTATTTAATGCATTTGGATGTTTGTTAAAACCAAATCACTAACTTTAAATGAAGTTGCAGCATGATATATGGGCTTATTTCTTAATTTTAAAATAAATAAAAAAAATTAAGTTTTAATTTGAAAATAATTAGTGCATATACTGTGATTTTATTAATGATATTAAGAGAGAAGTTTGCATTTTCTGGAAGAATGGAATAACAATTTCATTATTAGAATCATGTGGCAAACCAAATAAACCGAATATGTACTTATTTCTTTTTCCAAAGAATTAAAATTTATTTAATAATTCATATAAATCCAGAGGAAAAAATACATATACTATCAAATTATTAAGAAAAACCATCAATAATAAAGAACTTACTGTAGCATAGAATAAGGAAAAATTTCTTATATGTTTCAAAGGATAAACAGAAAATTAGGAACCTTTCATTCAGTCATCCAATGATTAGGAAATTTAAAATATTTATAAAAAATTCTATGAAAATTGAATACTTGGATACATTACTTATATAAAAACTGAAAAAACAAACAATTGTTGTAAAAATAAAGAAATTATTACTATCCTGAAATAACTATATATTCTGGTTGTATAAAATCAATACCAATTAAATGCTAAGATAAAATTTTTCTCACACAAAATTTGGATTATTTTTTGATAATTAATTTTTATTAATTACATGAATTATATGGAATCACCAACTGCAGAATGGAATATAACAAACTTTAAATTTAGCATGACAGATTGCTATAATCGACCCTTTACAAAAGTATTAATCTTTTAATTAATTTTTTCTTATTAATGTTATTTAGCAATGCAATAATTTTAAAAGTTTACTTTTTTAGAATTTTATATTTTTTGAAATCAATTTATTCTTACCATTAATTCTTCAGCTTCTTCATCTCTATTTCCAGACATTCCATAGGTAGGAATTTCTCCTAGGGTACGACAAAATTCTGCTGTAGAATTTAAAACAATTGAACCAATTTTATTCTGATTTGGTGATGTAACAGTTGATTGATTTTCTTCAGATTTTTTGATAGCTTCAGCAACCTATTAAAAATAAATATATATATATAAGTCATAAAATTTTAAAGTGTTTCATTTTATTAAAATTTTTATAACTATAAATAAGAAATACATTTTATTTTGAAAAGTAAATATTTTCTATTTATAAAAGTAGTGATATTGATTCAACAGAATACCTTCCTGAATTATACAGATTTGATTTTTCATAAAAATATTTTTATATAAAGTATTTTTAATTCTTTATAGTTTAGTATGTAATGCAGTACTGCAATTTTACATGGTATTATTGCAACATAAATTATATTGATATTGTAACAATGTCCATGTTATTAAAGAAAATAAAGTTGCAAATGTCATAATAAGTACTGTAATATGATGTAAATTATATATGTGCATTGTATTAAAATAGTTTTTATATATTTTTCATATTTTAGGCTATTATAAGCTAAATAGATAACTTAAAATGCTTTTAATTTTGCAATGATTATGTTGTAATAACTGACATAATTAAATATGATTTATGTAATGCTTTCAGGAATGTAAGTTTTATATACAGTAAGTCAAATTCATATGCACATACATAACTCTTATAAAAAAATGATACTTAATATGCATGTATAACAAGTTTATAAATGCAGTCATATACATGTACTCCTCAAGTTACAACTTAATACTTTACTGCTACTGCTGGATTTTGATTCCAAAAGTATCGAAATAACTGTATACGCTATATTTTATAATATATTTCAAAATTGGACCAATTAAAGTTTCTTATTTCATAGATTTGAATAAAAAGTTACAATTATAAAGTGAGGGTTTTTTGATGTAATCACCATCATCTTGAAATACTGCCACAATATATTAACCAGCTGTGTAATTTTACATTATATTGGTTTCTAGAGCATTCTGCTATTATCACATTTAAAATTCTTGAAGAGATTTTGAAATTTTCTGAAATCTGAAAATGAAATTTCATATTTATAAGTACAAGCATTCTAGTTATGAATGTCTGTAATTCAAAAAGCACATATACAGCAAATAAGGAATACTTAGTTTAGATATCATTAATGCTTTTATTTTAAAAGTATTTTATTCAAATCTAATGAATCTTATAATTTCTTCTGCTTATCTATACTGCAAGTGTTACTACAAGAGCTTTTAATAATTTCATCTGGAAATTATATACATGCAAACAAAACAAAAATATCTAAAGAGAATCAATGTACATTTTCTTTGCTACCACAAAGCAACATTATCAACACATGGAGGAAATTCAAGAACTCTAATGTGTCTAATCATTTCACATAGATAATTTTATTTTATTTATATTCAAATATATGAAATTTAAAAAAATAATGTTTGTAAATTCAATGAATATTATGAAAATGAAATATTCCATCAAGCTTCTTTTGGATTTCATTATATATATTATAATGATTTTTAGAATTTATATGAAATTTTTGGCTTGTTAACTTTAATTTCTATAATAATAACCTTAATGCAGTGTATATATATATATAAAATATATGATGAATTTATATCATGGAGAGGAAACTACAAAACTGATGATATTATATGGTCTTTTAATGAAATATACATAGGCTTAAAGCTACAGGTTGACTAGGTGATTGCAAATAAGATGTATTTTTCTACATAGATAAATTTGAAAGGAGAAGACTAAAAAATCAAAGTTAAACCTAACTAGAAAAATATTTAATAATCCAAACCAGAAAATTAATCTAAATCTGGTTAAGGCATCAGAATGGACATCCAAAGTTCCCAATTCAACTCTGAGCAAAGACAAATTTCCATTTTGGAAATTTAATCAAAAATTTTAAAATTCAATTATTAATTAATAGATAGTAGCACTATAGTCTAAATTAATAATTAATTATTAAAATATAATTTATTTCAAAAATATTATTAAATAGAGATTAATTCAACTAGTTTAGATTATTTAATAAAATCAAAGCATATAAGAAACAGATAAACTTTCTTGTTTTTATACTAGCATGGCCAAATGATCAAATTCCTTATAAAAAATCATTTAAGGTTCTATTTAAATGAATGTATATTCACTGCAGCACATCAGAAGCAAAAAAGAGGGGGTGCATAAACAATTATTAACAAATGACATAAACATAGTGCAATCCATAAATTTTTATGTAATATATATAAGAGTATAAGGAGAAAATATAAATCACAATGCAGCAAAGTTGCAATATTCAAAATCAATACTATTTCTAAATAAATCTAATAGTATATGACTACAAATTTTAGTGTCCTGCCTAGTCAAATCTTCTAACTTCTAGAAAATAAATTCCAAAAATAAACTAAGAAATTTAACACTATACAAAAAATAAAAAATTGGAATTTAACAGTTATTAAAAGTAGCAATAAGTATTAGAACTAAATAACAAAAAGATGTTAATGCATTTATAATTAATAAATAAAATAAATCCCAAAAACAAGTAAAGTTAAATAATAAAAAGAATTTATTGAATCCAAAATACTTACAAAGTGTTATAAAAATTTATTGAAACAATAATAAAGCAACAAACAAGTTATTAAAGAATGTTGTTTAATTATCAATCCAAAAATCTAAAACAATAATAAATTTATTAATCATAAACAATAAATAACCCTAAATAATATCTTATTCTACAACCTCCACACTCTGAGACAAAAAAAGCAATCTGTTGACAATATCACAAGAGAGAATTTAAAATTACTAATACAGTTGCCATTTTAGACTATAATTTGATTGTCCCTAGCAGACAACAGCTTTTTATAATATGACTTTAACAAGTCCCATATTTGATTTATTTACATATATTCATGCAACAACTTCAATTTCTAGTTTACAGATAAAACAATTCAATGTCATCATCTTTACAATGTGGCAATAATTATTTCCCAATTATATGTCAATAAAAGATTATTCTTTAACTTTTCAGAATCTCAAAGTGGATCAGTGATATTACTTTAGAATAGATGACTTCACATGAAAGTGAATTCATTAAGAAGACAGCAGTATTGTTCTGTAACTTATAATTTCTAATTTCCTGAGGTAGAGGATGTGAAATGTAAGGTAACTAAATAAAACATCCAAAATAATATTAATAAAAATAAGAAAGAAGATATAGAAATAAATCAGGAAAGATCAGCATTAAATCTTCATAATGCTACCTTAAATAAAAAATTCCACTTCTGGAAACACAACAGATTTGTCTTGATGTCTATAGAATATGACTCATATCTAAATACCATGATAAAAGAACTAAAGAAGAACTGATGAAAAAAGGCATATAGAAGACAATCCACTCTATTCTCTAAATTGAGAAATGGTAAAGTTAAACAGAAATGTGAAGTATCTATAGGAATATATATGATACTCATGGTGAACAAGGACAATAAAACACAAGAATATATTGGAAAATTGATAGAAGTTTCAAACAAAGACTTAAAAAGTATAAGAATGATATAAGGCATGAAAGAATTACAACTACTTTGGCTAGACATTCTTATGAGTATGATGTGGAAATTAAATGGAAGTAAAATAATAAGGATGACAAAAAATGCAACAGAAATAAAGACAGCTGATGCCATGCAAATAGGTTTGCAGCTTTATATGAATTACAAACTTATTGAGTGGCATTTGTTAATATGAACTTTACACATTTATAAATTTCATATAATGAATATTTTTTTATTTATTAATTATTCTGTAAACAAGTAATCACCTGTGATTTAATACTTACATTTTTTTCTGATTACAATAAATACTTTTCTTATACAATATAATATCATGATCTTATTGCATTGTTAATATACCTATAAATAAAATATTTTAGTGACAAAATAAATATAATTAAGAATTCATTTGAATTCAATTTAATAAAATCATTGCTGTAAATCTGCTTGTTTATGAGACTTAAAACAAGCAAGCAATATTACTTAATTGAGTAAATGGTTTATTTCATAAAAAAAAGGGCTCAAATTATTACTTCTTTATTTCTAATCAATATTTTATTTCTAATAATATGAACAATGCAATAGCTTTACATATTTGGAAACAATGTTTACTAAGGAAATTTTATGTTCTACAATTTTCTAATTGGATTTTTTGTTGTATCATTGTTGGTTAAAAAGTTAAAAAAAAAAATATTTTTTTAATGATCCCATAGTGATTAGATACTTGATTATTCCTACTGTACAGGCATCCCTCAATTTACAAATTTTCAATTTAATGAAGAGCATAAATTTATACCATTTTTTGTTTTGCAAAGAAAAATTTTTGCTTTTACAAAAAACTGATCATCAATCAATTATCCATTGTAATTTGTTTAAATCACTGATTTTCTTGTGCTTATTTTCTTCACTGATTCTATTCAGGTATATTAAATTTACTCTGTGTATCATTATTTTTAAGACAAAATTCACTTCCACTTTAACTAGAGAATTTGATATAAAATCTGATGCTTGGTTTGTACTGATGAGTATCCATAATGTACTTATTCTATTTTTCAATGGCCTTGCAACTATATATTATTATTTAATGTTATAAAACAATGATTATACATTATCCCAGCTGTATAAGTCTCTAATATATTTTTATATCCATATATAAATTTGAAAAATGACCATATTTTGTAGTTTTATTGGAAGATATCTAATCTAACCAATGTAATAATTTAACTGTAAAGAAGAATACCATAGCACTATGAGCAAAGAGAAATTCTCTTTGCTCATAGTGCTATGGTATTCTTCTTTACAGTTAATCAAGAACAAAGCAAAGATATTTACCTCATAGTAATAATTTAAATAAGTAAAGTATTTTATGTCTATTAGTTTTATTAAAATCTTATCACAATAAAATTTATAATTAATAAAGTTTTAATAAACAGAATTATAAAATATCAATATTAACTTCCAGAAAATTGGATTTATTTTTTCCAATAATTCACTATAATGAAGAATTTCAAGAATTACATAAATTTCAGACTATATTTGATAAAAATTTGAAAATTTTTAATTAATAAATAAACCTTAATGATTGGTAAATTTATTGCCTTATTAGACTTAAATTTAAGGATCACTTGGCACTTAGTGATTCTGAAATTCAAAGTTGAATGGCAACTAATAGGCTAAATAGGTAATATCTATCATAAACTAATGTATTATAGTATATATTAACACATTTGAAATGCTTTAATATCAATAGGTAAAATGACAATGACTTTCTAGTATCCAGGAACCAATTAAAACTTTATACATTGAAATTAATGGGAAATGAGTTTCCAATCTATGAATTTTCACTTAACAAACAATTTTTATGGGCCTAGTAACATTTGTAAACCAAAGAATGCCTGTATATGTAGATTTTTGATTATTATATTTTAAAGTAAACATGTATAAGTAACACTGCTTAGATGTTAAAATTTTAAAAAAAATTTTACGCTTACTTTCTCTGATCTAGATGATAATATTTCTTTTTGTTTCAGTTTTCTAGCTTTTGTTAAAGCTATTTGCAATTCAAGTTCTGCTTTATCCTCCTCAACAGGTACACCAGTTAAATCTTCATCTGGTCCTAGAATTTCTAATATGATAAATTATTAATTTTTTATATCTTTATTAATTCAAATGCATATAAATTTTAATTACATGAGTTTAATTTAGTGAGTTATAATAATTTATGAAATAAAATATTTTATTAAAATATAATTTTATATAATGTTTATTTTATAACAGTCCAATAAATAAATCTATGCTAAAACAAAAAATCCTTGGTATTTGTTTTCCAATAAGTTTTAAAGTAAACTTTTGAACATACAAAAATATTTGAATTTAATTGTAAATATTTTAAGAAGGTTGCAAACTGTAGATGATTTTAGAAAGAGAATTCTTTAAAGTCCTTGATAATATGTTTATTTATTTATAATATTAACAAAATTGAAAATTAAAAACAGACAATTTCTGTATAAAACAAAAAATTTTCAATATTAAAATAAATGTAAAATTATTAAATGATTTTATAACAATTTAAAAAGATAATTTTCTAATGCTTCAACATCTATTTTCTGCATCTTAAAACAAATTTAAATTTGATAGGTATTGTTAACCCATTGATGGCTATACATCAAAATGTTTCAATGTTGATTGTGAATGAAAATAGATGTTGAAGCATTTCATTATTAAAGTGAATAAATTTAATAAATAATTTCTCACATTATTCATTCAAAATTGTTTTCCTTTTGGTAAAATTTGGAATAAAATTTTGTATCTCAAAAGTACCCCCATTTGGAATCATTTTTGTTTCCCCTATATTTTCTTTAATTTATGCATTTATTTTTATTAAATATTATTGTTTTTTAATTTTTTATTTTTATCTGAAATATTTATCCACCAGATGGTGACTGAAATATATATTATTATATCTGTTGTTTCCAAAACAGATATTTAGACCTGGCTTTAAAATTTACATTATAACATACTTGAGTATGTTAGCTTTTCCAGTTTATATATCAATTCTTTATTATATTATTTCATCAATGTGTCAAAAGATTTATTATTGTTTTATTTATTTATGAGATAAAAAAAGATTGTATTTCTAATAAATATGAATAAAAACGAAGTATATTTATTCTATTTATAATTTATTCAGAAAGAAACAGAATAAAAAAAAATTATGAAAATATGGTTTCATATTTTCATAATTGCCAGAAATGATATTAGGGTTTATACAAAAACCGACTTTTTAAAAAAACCGATTTTCGAATTTTAACTTTTCCATGAAACCGGTTAAACCAGTTTTGAATTTTTACAGATAAAAAATAAGACATATTTACAACTTAAAATAGAAGTCTTAATTTTTTATTTATAATAATTTAAAAAATACAAAAAAGGAAAACATAAGATTATTAAGATACATTTTATTACAGTAATTACAACGCGCCTTATCTTTTTCAACCTTTTTGAAATAATTTCAAACATCTGACATTTTGGACTAAAAAAAATAAAGAAATGAAAATACTTACAAATCGATATTTTTAACAATATAAAAATTACAATAATATCAGATGAATAAAATAATAAACATGGAAATCGGTTCTGAATTTCATCTAAATAATCTCAACATAAATTTGTTTACGAAGACACCGAAAAGAACAAGTCAATTATAGTCAAAGCATAAGATCTAGAGCCCTGACTGGGAAAGCCTATTATCAAAAACAGGGAGAGAAGGAGGTTACCGCTAAATACTAAACTTGATACTTGTCACTTAAAAGTTTTGTCATTTATACGTTAAATAGCAAATAGCACTGGAAATAATGGTTTAAAATAGATGTTTTGCTTCTAGAGTTACTTGTAATGAAATTTTTTTCTGCATTTTAGAAGTGATCGTGCCTGAGCAGATTAAAGATGAAACGCATAAATTTTCCGTCAGTTTCGAAGAAAATTATAAGCAATGTTTCGGATTGTTTCGGTGAATAAAAAAGTAAAAAAAAGTCAACTGTTTATACTCCGATATATAATAACTTTTTGCTTACATTAAAATCATTATAGTGGATTAATATATAAGTGTTATGTATAAAAAAAACCGGTTTTTTTACTGAAAAAAACCGGTTTTCGAATTACATAATTTTCTCTTAAAAACCGGTTTTTAAAACCGACAAACCCTATTTCATACCAAATAGATTATTATATTGACTCCTGTATATAATTTTTATTCTCAACGTTGTATTGAGAATAATTACTTTATTTCTTTCCTTAAAAATTTCAAGTGAATACATCTAACCAAAAATTTTAGAGAATTTTTTGAAAATGTCTTTCTCCAATGTCAAGTGATTCATTAGCATTAGTTGACAGTGATTTAATTCTAAAATAGGAATACATAACTCGTATGAAGACAGTCTTTACAGAAATCTGCCATCTTTTTATGTTCTAACATGTTTAACTGCAGTTTAGATTAATTATTCATTTTCTGTAAACTATTTCATTTTTTCACAAATATTATAAAATGTAATTTCAAATTATAATTGATATTTATAAAAATAATTTTATGTACAACTTGTATAAAATATCAAATTTTAGAGAGAAACACTGATATCTAAAATATGAAAAAGTGAATTTATTTGTAAATTTTGGGATTTAACTTACTTAATGCTTTAAGAAAGAACAGTAAATTCAAAGTTAATTTGTGGGTTTAAGTGTACACAAAGTAACATACTAAACTTCTGAAAAAGGCTTATTGGAGTTCTTTCTGAAAGCAGAAATAATTCCAATAAACCTTTTAATTGCCATATTATGAATTTTGGATTGCTATGCTAATTGATACTAATTATTTATAAATTACTGCATCAGAGGCATTTTTCATCATAATGCAAATATAGGCAGAACCTCTAATCTGGCACCTTTAGAATCTGACACATGCTAGACCATAGAAAATGTCAGACCACATAATTTGCTTCGTAAGAATCCTTATTTAAACATATGCCTAAACCTAGGCTACTGATGAAATTATCTATATTAAAAGACAATAAAAAAAATTACTTCCACTGTTTATACTGCTTTCTCACTTAAAGAACTTTGGAATTCAAGTACATACTAAAGCAGTTGTGCTA
>WUQG02430739.1:0-14355 GCA_011317285.2 Androctonus mauritanicus | reverse complement strand
CTCTGGCTGTGTACTTATGATATTGGAACAGGTAATTAGGCAACGTCAATTTATTACACTCGCCATGCCCGCAGGTGATTTCGATTAATAATTCTTTTATTATGATCATATACTGGGTTTTTGATTGAAAATATTTTGAATGCTCTTTTTGTTTCGCTCGGATTTTATTTTCATATTAATATGGATATTCAAAATTATATGCATGAGTGTGGTTAATCGTTGTTATTTATTGAAAATTTGCAAAAATTGCACTTTTGAAAAAAGAATCAAAAACAATTCTATTGCGGACACGCTATTGGAGCGGGTATTGCGATTATGATTCAATTATGGTAAGTCGTGAGCTTTTTAATGAAAAATTACATTTTTTAAAAAAACGGTTATTGCTTAAACAAAAAAAGGATTAAAATCTTGTCGCAACAAAAAGTTCAAAGTTGTTGGCAAAGTATTGAATATTTGTTATTTACATTTGTTTGTCATAAACTGTTACAATTTTTGTTTGTTTTTAGACTTGATTTCAGAAAAATATACTCAGGAATTGGCTGGATTTCAAGCAGTACAATTAGGAATGTAGACGGGCTAGTAAAGAATGGTCTGTTGAACTGAACGAGTGGATTTTTTATAGACGATATTAGTTCTAAAAATGGATAAAAAATTACGAGATTACTTCAGTCAGAAACGAAGAGATCAAAGGTTCTTCGCACCATCTATCTTCCTGCCAGGGCGAATAATTTTCTGCGTTTCAATTTTCCGAGAGGTTAAAACCCATCCATATAATTTACCTCTTTCTCTATAATTTTAACTTATGTAAATGTATATAGAAAGTTCAAAAACACAGACTATTCGAATAATGAAACATGACAATCCAACAAAATAATCAGTACAAATCCTATCATCCAGAGGAGGATTCTAAAGGCGCTTATAATTTTTTTGAGTGAAAATCATACAAATCGTTTTTTATGGGATAAAATTTGTATTATACTCTTGCAGTGTTATTTTTGAATCTTTTCCTTGAATTTCCTTCCTCACTCCCTACTTTTCACTTTCATCTCTAAACCTCGTTTTTTTTTTTTTTTGTTCGAAACACTAAGGAACCTACGTTTGCTATATTTCGTCGTAGGGCGATTTTAAAGCAATTCACAACAAGGAATTGACGATGACCTCCTGGCAATGATTCACATGTTGAATGAGATCTTCAATAGCAATAAGTTTCTTGACTATTTTAGAATAAAATAAAAAACTTTTTCAAGTATCTAGCTTTTTCAAAAGTTTGGAATATTTCTACTCGTTTATTGTTTTACTGAAATCTACATCACATTCAATTGACAAAATAGCAAATGACAAATTATGACGCTCAGATGGGTTTTCTTATGTGGAACTTCCCCATTTAAATAGAGATTTAGTTTTTTGTTCATTGAAACTTATTTAAAAGTATCATGTGTGATTGTGCAGTGCAGAAAAACTTCATTTTTTTGTCCTGTGCCCAATTTTCCTCCAAATATTCATACATTTTTATCATGAGTGGGTACCTCCTGGAATCTTTGAGGTCATTTTCCTTTTCAAAAATGGGTTTACCCAGAAAATATTTTCAGCCAATCAATTGGTAGTAGTCTTTGAATTTTAATTTTCTAAGTTGGGCCATTCAAAGTCAACTTTAACTTTTTTGGAAATTGTATTGGAATCAGATTTACAGGACACTCTGCAAGCCGTTAAGGTTGAATTTTTTGCATAATTTTGTTTCATTATGTTCCATATGTAAAGTTGCCCATCAAAAGTAAATATTTCTATCTGGTTTGAAGAACTTCGGGCCCACTCTTGTCCCAGTCGCACTCAGAATACATGTGACCTTGAAACGCGCGTATACGTATAAATTACCATCATTCATTACTCGCAATCGATTTTGAAACAAAAAATTGTTCACGTAATTCTAATATTTTGATTATTTGTTCAAAGTTTTGAAAGTAAATTCAAAAAAATGTGTTCACGTTTTTCAAATTACTTATTCCGGTCAAAATCTTGACAAAAAAGAAAATTTTTTGACAAAACAGTAATATGTAAAAAAGTTCCTGTGTGCTTGTAAATCGCACGTTTTTTTCTTGCAAAACAAATTGTTAGAGATTGTCTTGACGCGTTTTGCCTTGCGATTTGAATTTAAGCGGAGCTTTTTGTCGGTTTTGCGCTAATCTTCTTATTATTTCACGTTGGAATAGTTTAAAGCCAAAGATAAGAGTAGACGTGTTAGTATTTATTGCTGCGTTGGGTGTACGTTATATAACATGAAATTTACTTTTTCGTTGAGCAAGTCAGATCAATCTCAAATGAATAAAACTTGTAAATACTGTGGGAAATTGATCAGGGGATGTAAAATTGTTCACTTTATCTAGAGATTCTAGACAATTTCTCCAGAATAACGACGTTTTAATAAAGATTATCGTTCGAGAACTTTATTTGAACAAATTATTCCTAGTTGTAGCATCTAAAAACGTTTCACATTTATGAACTGGGTGAGTGATCCTGACAAACACCTACTATGAAAAATTATCCACAACCTCGACTGAGTATTTTGTGACAATATTTATGATGAAACAAGACTTTAAAATTTTAATAAAAAGTTTTAGGTAATAGTTGTCATAATTAAGTATATGAAAACAAAAATGAAAATAACAACCCCGAATATTACTTCTGAACATCGCAGGCGCGCAAAATGAGCCTCTCAAAGATAAAGTAATGCAACAGCCATTTTTGAAAGCTTTGAGATAAACACGGATTTGAACTTGTTACAAAGTATCTAGCAAAGCATAATAGTTTTTTTTCGCTTAAGTATGTTATTCTGAAGCTAAGGATTACATGAATGATGTTTTTATAATAGGTTTAAATGTCAGAAAAGTTCTAACTAAATTTCGGAGAATATTATTTACGAATAATTTGTAAAATTGAGTTTTTTTTTACTGACAAAGTGGTGACGAGTGTCACTAATTTGCTTAATTATAAGAGTGCAGAATTTAAAATTTTAAACTTTCTTTATTCATTGGTATTCGAAGGTTCATCAATCATTTCATTCAAATAACAACAAATTTTCCAAACATTTATCAAAAAAAAGTAAACGTGTTTGTAAAAAATTCAAGATGACACCAAAAACCGAAATTAAAAATTTCAGTAGCGTATAATTTGAATGAAAAAGCGTGACAATTGTTGAATCTGCTTTAAAAGGTTTTGTGTATTATGTAAATTTAACCCCAGGCACATAATAATATTTTCTATCTCGAATTTGAATGCAAATGCACAGGAAATGTATGAACAAAACTTTGGTTAACTTGATCAAATACGCCTCCACACTGTTTTGCAAGAGCATCATACGAGTAATTCCGCAAATATTTTAGGTTCATCCTATTCTATGCTTAAAAAACGCTACTTACATTCTAGATGAAGTATTTAAACAATTTAGCGAACCTTAACGAACATGATCAGGAACAAGCGAGGCAATAATTTTGGTCTAAGAGTCTTTACACAATAAAAGTTCTCAGCTTGAAGAATCGAGAAAGGTCTCCTTTTGCAAGCTTGGCCGTTATAGTTTTGGGTTTTGACATTTTTCTTGTAAATAGGCAAACAAAAGAAATCCGTCCGAGAGAGTATGGTGTTTCGACCGACGAGTTCATTGTAAATACAACTTCTCATCATCAACTCTTCTTCTGTGTTATTCTGCATCATCTTCAGAAAAGCTCCCTCTCCTGTTTCTCCTATCGAAGGACCATTAAAACCTGAACTACGCCAGATCCTGACTGTCTATCTTCGTAGGAAAACCGACACCGATGAGACGGACTTGAATTTGAACTCTTTTGGATACTCCTTTTCTTCACGTATTTAAACAAAATGTCGGGTTTTATGTTGTACACTTGTAGCTTAGTGAAAATAATTCTATCTGCAATCCTTAAAAATTCCTTAAAACATTGAGATTTTATGTCCTCACTAGCAGACCCGTGGCTGGCGTTGCCCAAGCAAATAATTGTATTATTTTATAAAGGTTTAAAATTATAAAATAATTACAACTGCTTGGTTTTGATTGTATCCAATTTTAGGATCATATGTAAACGCAGAGCGTTCCAAATTTCTCCATGGAATTTCTTTTCTTTGATTTTTTCCGTTCTATTCAATTCAAGTGAATGTTGGTGTTTTGCTAAAGTTTCTCCTTTTCTTAAATCATAACTTTTTAGATGACATTCGCGATTTTCTTCAATGGATTCTGAAAATCTTTCCTGTATAGATACGTTTTCCTTTTGAAATATGTGCCTTCTCGAACATTCCCTTCTTTGTTTGTTTCTACCTCAATTAGAAATCAGTCGATTTGTTCGATTTTCTAATATTTCATTTTCCCAACTTTAAACGCATTCGTTTAGCATCAGAAGTCACCTAAACAGGTCTTCCTTTTTCGTGGCATTATGAAATGTAGACAACTATACGATATACAAAAATGTTATATCAAAACACGTGAAACAACAGTTATAGTGTAGAACCAAGAACATCAAGTAATACGTGAATTAATTTCAAATACATATTCTTCTTTAAAATAAAAACTTACATGAAAAAAATAATATAATCATCGATTAAAAAAAGATTATAGATTAAATAATAACTCAGTAGTAGAATAAATAATTCAATAATTTTTATAAAATTCTGTTGTTGCAAGTCAAATGATTATGTTCTTATGGCAATGACAGTTTCGTTTCTCTACACGTGGTAATGATAGTAACAATCTTAGGCTAAATTTTCTAATGCCCTTATCTTGCCTTATAATTGAACATACACGCACAGGTATTTTAGATTTATATGTATAGATATTATATATATATATATATATATATATATATTAGATATATTTCTAATAGATCATGGCTGCGAATAACATGGTGATTAAGCCTAACCAAAGTTTAATATAAGTACCACATGTTCACTAAGCCTAATCAAAGTTAAGCTTAATAGGCTAAATAAAGTAATGTAAGCTATAATCAACAGAAAATTAGAGGCCGGATTGGCCGCGTGGAAACGCCTCGGCTTTCCACTCTGGAGACCAGCATTCCAGTCTCGAGTCCCATCCCTTGAAAATATTTGTCATGGGGTCCGGGCCCGGCCCGTCGATCCCCGTGCTCTACAATCCGACTGACCCCTCCGCAGGGGCGGGCAAGCTGTGGAAGGGCTTGTTTCGCCCCACCACTTAGCACTGAGTAGAAAATAGCCTCATCCGTTGACCAAAAAAAAAAAATTGGAGAAAGTTTTAAAAAAAAGAAACCTTTTAATATTAAATCTGAAGTTCATTTATTTAACGAAATAATATACAATACAATATTCGATATCCGCCATTAAAAACAGTCTCATTGGATTATAAAGTCAAGTGCAAGAATCACATGTCCATTATGATCCAATGGGACTGCTCAGTTACTAAGGACACGATCATAGAAATCTAATGATATCGGCCAGCTAACATGTTACGTGATCATTGTAACCCAATGAGGTTGATCGAATAGTGTTGATCTTTGATTGTTATCAAGTAATTTACGCCAATTACACTATACAAAATCGATTTTTGATAATCAATACCTGTCTGTTAAAGAATTTACTCAAAAAAGTTTATAAACAAAAGTTGTTTCATAAAAATCCATTCAGCCGTTCTTGTGTTATAAGCGAACTTACACTCTCAGGCATTTCAGATTTATAATACATATTGATTATTATTTCTTCCACACGACATAACAACACAAATATCCAACTAATAAAGAAAAATAAATTAGTTTCAACACATTAAAAGAAAGTTATTGGTTTAACGCCCTGTATTCTCTGTCTTGAGTCCGGTCTCACTACTCGTTCTTACTCGCAGCGTGCTGCTCATCGCGTCAAGGCCAAACGCCTGTAGTTTCGTCCACGTGTCTTGTGCGCGCCTTACAGAATAACGAATCTCTTAGAATGTGATTAAACAGCTAAAAATTCCATGGGAAGTTGTCATTTTTTATTACGTGTCATGAACATTGAAGCGTCACGATGTTCAACTAGTGGGAGTAATCTCACTGTTGTTTGCCTTAATGTAGTTTCCTGTACTTATTTCGGTCAATTTATTGATAAATTAAGTATTTTAACATAGATTGTTGGTTTATTCATTGTATATACGTGTACCTAGGTATTAGCATAAGATAATGATATTTACATCATTATTATTATTTATAACAAATAAGTCGATTATTGGATCAATAAAAATACAACATTAAGCAGAATGCTTTATTTTAACTTGGAGTGCCACTAGGGCACTCCTAGTTAAAATAAAGCAATTTGCTTAATGTGTATAACAATATCCAATTTATATGTAATTTCTTTGCAAGTTTTCTTTTGACAAGAAACTAGACCAGTAATCAACACTACTTATGATGAGTATTTTGGTTCTCATTGGGGAAAAAAACATTGTGTTGATTACTAGGACAGGTGATCATGCATGCATTTTATGTTTTTAGGATGGCTCCTCGTTTCAATTATACAGAAGAGCAGATTAAATCGGCCGTTGGAGCTGTTAAAGGGTGAAATAACTGTTTCTTAGCCTGCGAAGGCATTTGGAATTCCTCGAGTAACTCTATTGAATAAAGGAAGTGGACAGACGCTAGTAGAGTAAAAATGGATTCTCCTACGTATTTGTCTATGTAAGAAGAAAATATACTGAAAATATGGATAATTAATGTTGGAAAGACTGGTTTTCCAGTCAACAAGCAGCCCCTCTTGGATTCTGTTCAAAAGCTAGTTCATGATCTAAAACGGAACACGCTATTTTGTCATGAAAGACCCGGTCGACGTTGGTATGAATAATTTCTTATATGCCATCCGAAGATTTCTCAAAAAGTCTCACAGAACTTTACGAGGTGTAGAACGGCTGTTATAAAAACAACTATCACCAACTGGTTCCGTGAGATTCAAATGTATTTACGAGACATTAACTGACATTGCGCAAAAAATTCTATTGTGATTTGGATGGACATACTTGACAGAATCCGCTTTTTCAAATATGAACGTCATAAAAAAATCAAGAAATCATATTATAAATGATCATTAGGTTGAGTGTATAGGATTGGCCACTTCTTCCAGCTTCAAACAATGGCAAATTTCACATGAACTTTTTTTTAATCAACCATCATTTTCTGTATCTTGTGATTTGTAAGCAATCTATTTTTATTTTTTTTTTATCTATTCCAATATATTTATTTTATTTGTTGCATTAAAATAATTAGAAGTGATAAATAAACTTTTAAATATAGCCTATAGATAAAGTTTTTAGGGCTGAGAGAGTAGATCCTCCGAAGTGAATGAGCGCATTTACACCCACGTAATGAAATATCAGTTTGGGGAAGCTGCTGAGGTTCTTCTTCTCCACTTTTTAATATGTTTACCGAAAGCTTTACCTTCGATGAGGAAAACTTTTATGAAAATGGTGCAATAGATGTGCCCGCCGGGCTATCTGATGGTCATATGGGGTCAAAACGCAGATCCTAGTGATAAATTTGGGGACCATCAGCAGTCCTGATTCCGTATAGGACCCAAGAATGAGATCCCAGTGACGGACGCGTTAATCACCCGAACAGTACGAAATCACCCTTTGGTCGCCTTTTACGACACGCGGGGGCGGATGGTGGGCATATTTTAATCAATAATCCACAGGGAAGAGCTCCTTTGGTTGAGGAAATGTGGTCCATATAAGAGAGTAGATCGCCGAATAATCTAGAATTAAAAAGTAGCTCGCATAACAAAAAGGGTTGAACACCACTGTCCTAGCCGAATTAAAATCATTTGAAATTTTGTCTCAGTTGAACTAAAATTAAAAGTTCTTGAAGAAGATGATTCTCTTCTCTAGAATTGCTTCAATAGGTCAGATGATTCAACAGGTTTCGAAAAATCTGGAATATAAAGATTATGTCATTTAAGACATTCTGGAAAATGTATACCACTAGGGTCAAAATGGTGGAAGTATGAGATCTTTTCATTACGAATTCCTTCTACTTGTCGTATAGTTCATCTTGATTTCAACTAAATTTGATGTGTACATTTCAATGGGATTAAAAATAATAAGTTTAGTGAATAATTTTTACTGTTGTTTTTAGAATCTATATCTCAGAAAATAGTTTTCATCTAAAAAATAAATGATATTCAGTCAAGATAACGTCGAATATGTAAAAGTAAGCCTCTACTTCGATAATGGATTTATATATTGAACAATTTTGATGGATCAAGTTCATAGCTCCTTTTAATAAAGAAAAATATTTGAATAAAACATAAATTGAAGCGTATGCATAAACATAATTACCATATTGTATCATTGCCATAATAAATGAATCAAAAAATTGCATAAAATAATAAATATTTCAGATATTTGTAAGAAAATCTAATACTTCGATTTACATCTTTTCCTAATTTATTAATGTGACTATCAAAAATAAATTTTCTTTCGAAATTAAATATTTAACTTATTTCAGTTTTTTAAATAGAAAACTATGATTTATTAAATGCTTCGGAAGATGTCAATTTATATATTTTGATCTTCAAGATATAAAAAATTCAATTTAAAGTTACAATTTGCAAAAATTAAGTAAGTTTAATTTTTAAAACGAAAAATTAGTATTAAATTAGTACATAATTTAATTTTTAATAAATTATCTTTATTTTTAATATATCGCATAAAATAAAAGAAGAGAGAAAAACAATGATCTTTAAAAGTGATTTATTATATTAAATTTTGTGCAATATTATATTTGCAATTACAAATTTAATTTACATTTAAATAACATATAATTCAGTTAAATATTCTTCTACACAATTTTTTGACAATTAACTCAAAGAAAAAGACAACAATAGATAAAATATATCCAGTTATAAGAAGAAAGAAAGCACCTGCCAAATCTGTTATACTCAAGGCTTGAACACCATTCTCATTCTCTTGAGCTATTGATTCACGTTCCTTGTAATTTTCGAATGCTTCTTCGTTTTTTAATTTCATATCAAGTCCAGCTTCATAAAAGCGAATTATTCTGAAATTTATTATATTTTAATTAGAGAATATTTTATATTCTATATATCTTTTATGCTTTCTATGTTATGTTGTTCATGAAATATTCAATAACGTAATATATCAATATTTGTGATAATTATTGGTAGGTAATTTTTGTTAATGTTGTTTTCTTGCGTATAATATTATTTGGAGTTATTGATCAACAGCAATTATCGAATTTTTTAGACTAAAACTAAATTTCTGAGATTTTTAAAGGACTTACGCTTCATTTAACTCTTTCTTATAAGGAAATTTTTTTGACACGCCAATTCCAACACTTAACGAAAACAGTTGATCTTCAGATACTAAGAAATTTTCTGACCCATATTTTCTCATGAAAACATAAAAGACACCTGCATATGAAACATAGGCAACTTTTTCTTTCACAATTCGATTTATCAGCTCTTCCTTTATCAAGCTATCTTCTATTTTATTTAATTCAAGTAACTTCTTTAATTCTACTCCAGAGCCTTCATTAGAATTCTGAATATATTAACATTATTAATATATCTAAATCAGTTTTTTTTAAATGAACTTTAATATTAATAAAATTAGGAATATTCTATCATTTATGTTTTCTGCAACAAATTATTAAATTTTAATAAAAAAAATAAAAATTCTGTTAATTAAGGTCGTAATATTTTAATTTCATATATATAATAAAAAAAGAATATAAAACATTTATTATGTATCTTACAACTGTATATATTCTACATAAAACATTACTATTATTATGCTTTAAACAGTCACTGCAATAGATTCATTTTCACTTCTAAGCTTTATAATTTAATTAAAATCAGTTTATTCTAAAAAAATAGTAGTAATTAAATATAATTCAAATTTATTTCTTTAACTATGTAGAAGCTCATGGAAATCTTTCAGAATGTAACCAAAATTATGTGTTATAATTTTAAATAAGTTTAAGAATGTCTTTAGCTACACGGCATTCCGATAAAGGAATATGATGTTTCGTAGGCTATCAATGAAATAATCCAATCGTGCGAAAAACGTCAACACATAGGATTCTGTCGAAATGAACCGTGGAGATCATTATAAGAAGGCAAAATCAGATTTTAAGATTTTTGGCTCATATGTAGCATGGAGAATTTTGATCTTGATTTCATTACTGCAAGTAATAATAACTGTGCTCTAACATACAGTATAATAACTGAATTAAAAGCGATCAGAATTATTAAAATATCAATAGAGATTGGATGTTCGGAATGTGAGGAATGATAAGAACTTGTAATTGAGATGTGCAATGAAATATATATGCTAGATTGGTTATACAGATTGTATCTCAGCATCTGTAATTCATTTATTTCTCAAAAATACGATGAGATAGGAAATAGGTAAAAAATTTTGATTATCAAAGTCCATTCGGTGAATGGAATAGTTATGTTAAAAATATCGTGGGCCCTCCGGAAGCAAAGTTGATAGAGGCGAACATTTTGAAATCGAACTTCGAAAAGTATATCGATTTGGGTGTGCTTGGATAGAACTGTTAAAAACAAACGACTTTTGCGAGAAAAGTTTTTAAATATCAGCTACGATTTGAGAGATATCATAAAAAAAAAAAACATGTTACTATATGTAAACGTTGATTCTTTATTTTTCACAACAAACAATACCATTTTCCATTCTGGAGGAATCGGATTTGAGTCTCGGGTCTCATTCCTTAAAAATGTTTATCATGGGATCCGGCCAGGCTCGTCGATCCCTATTTTCAACAATCCGGCTGAACCTTTCGCAGGGTGGCAGCCAGAGGAAGGGCTTCTTTCGCCTGCCACTTGTATTCTCACAAAACGGAAAGTGGGGTTCATCTGTTAACAAAAAGAAGGATGAAACGAGACAGGAATCATTTACTTGGGTATACTTCGTGTCGAATTGCGAGTGCGAAAGAATGGTTGAGCCTATGATTCGAGTTTCTTTCGCTCAAAATTTCGGTCAGCTCTAAAATTATCATGGTATACTTCTCCTAATATTATAAACATATCAAAAATTTCTTCATTAGAGAATGGCATGTTTGCTGAAACATTCAACCACATTCAATGCAATTGGACAAACTCCAACCAATTAGGCAAATATCATCTGGATCTCTAATATTGTGCTGTTAACAGCCATATGGCAGAGTGGTAATGCGTTGGCCCGCTAGGGTTCGCGTCAGAGTCCGACATCTTCCGAAAAGTTTTTCGGGGTTCTGGGCTAGGCCCGGCGACCCCTATATTTCAACATCCTTTCAGCATCCCATTCCCTCCATGAATGTAGATGTAACTCATGGTTGGAACATGTCCCGCCTGTTAATAATCTCACTGATTAAAAAGGGGCGTAAAAATGTAAAGGAAAACTTGGAAAGAGAAGTTAAAAAGCAAAGAAAAAAAAGGAAAAGATGCACTTGTATGTAGGTAATTTAAAATTTTTGAATGCCATATAAATAGTAAATTTGCAAGGATAAAACTAATTTGTAAGTTTAAAAAAATAATTTACTTTTTCCTGTATATGATCGGGAAAATAATTGCGAAAGACATTTATGTATTAAATACATCTATTTCAATGAATTAATTATCTAGCATTTCACTTTTTAAATTAAAAGTAAAATAATCAGCATACTGAAATCAATATAATAATAACAATATAATGATTTATTACTTTTACGATCACAGTCTAGCTCAGAGGTGGCCATCCTACGGTCTGCTGGCCGAAAGTGGCCTAGCCAACCTAGGATGGTTTTGAATATAGCCAACACGCAATTTTCAATTAACATAAATAAATAATTTAATAATGTTTTTAATACTGAGAGATAGAGAAAAAATGCTTTATTTTGGTTTGGCAGTTTTGTGCCTTACAGAACATATATTTTTTAAATCGGGTATATTTCAAGTATTTTGCATCCACAATCTCACTGACCCTCCCCCGGGATGGATGAGAGGAGTCATCCTTGACATGGCCAGGGGGCTACGTCAAGGTTGCTTCCTCTGTATTGACTGTATTTGTATCTGTACAGCCGGACCGATATTTTCATAGAGACAGAGAGAAACAAAGTCGCTCCCAAAGACCGACGATATTCAGGCTGACAGATAACCCCGCACCTCAAACGGCGATAGACGTGTTGCCCGAGGCACACCAACGTATATAGACGTTTGTGTGTCTCGAGCTATATGTCGAAATAGTTTGGTTCACTAGAGCAGTGGTTCTCAACCATTTGTAGCGGCAGAACACTTTTGGCACTAATAGAAAAATAGTGGAACACCATCTTTATAAGTGTCTAAAGAAGAAAAAATTAATAAACTACAGAATGGAAAATACAAATATATATTTTTGTTTCCAACAAATAGTAAACCAATATCCGAAACCAAACTACAATCTGTTTCACCTCAACATCGGCCTGACCTCAAGAAATGACGTCGCCATGTGATCTAGGCACCTAACAAGCAAAAGTGTGTTCTTCTGCCAATAGATATTTTAATGTATAAATAGAAATAGAAATATTATAAGCGAATGTCAACCATGTAGAAGTAGAATATCTCAGTTAATATGCAATTGTATCAAAACTTAGCTTTAGAGTTGAAATGTCAAACGTAAAAACTTAAAATTTGAAAACTACAACAGGCGAAACGCTTGCGGTGACAAGCCTAATATAAATTCAAGAGTACAAGATACAAATAAAAACTAAAAACCGTTGGGGTGGCAGGAGTAGGACGAATAGACGTGTTGCCTGGTTGTTTAATTTATCGCAAAATTGGTTTTATTAAAATATTCCGATTACTTGAATATTTAATAATTAATCATTTAATAAATTATTTCGCGGAACACCAGTGTTCCGCGAAACGGCTGTTGAGAACCACTGCAATTGAGTATGCGTGTCGCGAGATGTCTTAGCCGGATTGATTCGTCTCGGGCCTCCTTTGACTTTCTATAGAGAGGTCATGCAGTGTCGGGAAAGCCCGGAAAGACTCGAGCCAGATCCCCTGAAGCTTTTCCAAGCGACGAAATTCCTATTGGGTCGATAGAGCAAGGCTGCATCCTTCCCTCGCCGGTGGATGCTCTATAGTTCGCATCCTTCCCTCGCCGGTGGATGCTCTATAGTTCGCCACTTGACCGCCCAAACCCTGCGATTCTTAATTCATGGATTAAGAATCGACCAGACGTTAAATCCTGCGAAAGGAAAGAGTCTTATAAAGGGGCCCCAAATTCCAAGGTGGTGTCCTTGCTGATGGGATGAATGGCTGAGGGATAGAAGCCTTAACGGTTCCAATCCAAGAATTGGTCTGGTCAGACTTCAGGGGATTCACTTCAGACCGAGGGAAGCTTGTTTACCTGTGGAATTATTAAGCCTCGTGGAGATACCCCGAGCAATATCCGGCCACCGCAAGAGGCTAGAACCCGGCCATTGCATGGCGTTAGTAGATATCGTCCCACTGGTGGCTGTCGTAGTCAATGACTGCCCGTAAGTTGCATCGGGATATGAACCGGGGGAAAGTCTCGCTCTCTTTTGAAGAGTGGAGGTCCACGCGACAAGCGTTCCTTCCCGCCGAGGCGAATATTATTAATGTTCTCTGTTGTGGAAGGCTTGGCAGGGTCCGACCTTCTGACAGGCCGCTTGCGTTTTACGCTATGGTAATACCTGATCTAAGCAGATCTGTAATGGGAGAACTGAATGTAGGAAAAACTCACAGCCTCTTCTATTTTCAATTCCCCTATGGACAGAGGCGGTAGCGGCGGTTACGTTGCAATCTCGCCAAGTTAAGGTCGCTTTGGCAATACTCTGCACGAGGTATGGATGCTCATCTTGTATTCTGAGACATGTTAAGAGGCCGCTTCCCTGCTCACAATCAAAGGTGCTACAGGGTGAAAACGACTGCGAGAATAATCTCGGCTTAATCATTTCATGGTCTATTGGTATTCCTAACACCTTTAGGTCTACAAAAATGAACTAAGTACGAATACAGCAAACCAGCGCAGGTGAACCTAGTCTGGCAATATGAACAGTTTTTGCCTCCAGGTTTTCTTGATATAAATATATATATATATATATATTTCAAGAAAATAAATATATATATATATATATTTCAAGAAAATAAATATATATATATATATTTTTTGTCAACAGATGACGCCACTTTCCATTCAATGAGAAAACTAAGTGGCGGGACGAAACAAGCCCTTCCATAGGCTGCCCACCCATGCGAAGGGGTCAGCCGGATTGTGGACGACGGGGATCGACGGGCCGGGCCCGGACCCCATGATAAATATTTTCAAGGGGTGGGACCCGAGACTCGAACCCGGGT
>WUQG02430728.1:0-14355 GCA_011317285.2 Androctonus mauritanicus | reverse complement strand
GTTATCCGTTGTTATCCAGCTTTTTTTTTTATCTGACTGCAAAAAATATTTAATCAACATTCGTTTGTTTTTACTGCTTTTTTTAACCGTATAATCTATAATTAAATAAGCCATTCGCGTTTTTTGTTTTTTTAAATGGAGAAAAACTTTTCATATCAAGCAAATCTTTGTTTTTTCTTAAACTGATTTTAACCGTGCAAAATAATTTAAAAAAAATTTTCAAAATTCGAGTTACTTATAAAAAAAAAAAAAAAAAAAAAAAAAAAAAAATCGCTGCAAAACTTCTTACTTCTTACTTCTTCTAGAGAAGTGTGTATCACGATATAGTTTATACGATCGTAATTGCGACTGCAGAAACAAAAATAGAGCTGTAAGAAGGGTCTCACCTGGGGATTCCTAATCCTTTAATATCCAATAATTTACTAAACCCTACCTTTGGCTTAAATATAATTGTTTTTCTGATATGGTAGGCTGCATTTATTGTAGGAAGAATAAAAAAATAAATAAATAAATCCAGCGTGAAAGTCTGCTGATTCCATTGCAGCAATATATAGTTAAGGGAAAAAAAAGTAATAAAATTAAAGCTGTGGTATAATTATACGTGCAATATTATCAGTACACATTATCAATGAAAAACTTCGTGTTGTTGTTTTTCACAATTAGTTTCCATCGTGCAGATGTTTTACTCAGAAGCAAGGCTGGAGAAAGAACAGAACTCTTACCATCATATTTTTCTCAGAAAAAAAGAAAAACCAATGTTTAAAACATTTTTTATCGCATTAGAAGATTAAATCTTAAAATATAAAAAAAAATGTCTAAAATATCTGGATCAAATGCCATTTATAATCTGAAACTGTAACTCGTTTAGTGCAAAATATTTTCGAATACATACTCAGAAATGCATTACTTGTTTTCGAGCAGACCGTCTTCTTTTCTAAATTTTACGTTTTTGTTAAGTAAGTCGAGTAGAATCATTTATGTTGTACAACTTTACATTTCTTCTCGTATCTCCATCACGATACCAGAAAAATGTTTTTAAGAATCGTACAAACATTTTCAATCTCATTTATTCCATGATCTGTTCGTGTAGTTGAATATATACGGTACCTTATTCCTAATTTAGAAAATGATTCCAACGAATATTTTTACATGAACGGGGAAAAAATGTAACATTGAAGGAAACGAACATCAACCATCTTGATTTAATGGAAGAAAAACAAAGATGGAAGTGGCAGGAAATGGATAATACAGGAAGTACTATAGATGGATATCTGAAGGAAATGAAAGAAGCACTCCATCCATCTACTAGAAACTGGAAGGAATATTTAAGTTGCTCTTAATAAATAGTAAAACTAGAATAGCAATAGAAAGAGTGCCATTCCTTATTATCTTCCTTTTAAGCTTATCTAATTAAATTTTGCAGCTATAACAATGAGGTTAATTATAATAAATTTGCATAGACGATTTTCAATCTTTGGCAATAGTCGAAATTAGAGTTTGCACTGTTACCAGAGTAAAATAATTTTTCCTCCTCATAGGAATATTTTTTCACGTGTTTAGCGTACAAAAACTTTGTGAAATCATTCTTAACGGCATATTTATGAAAAAAAGCAGTCTAAAATATTATTATTCTTCATAACTACAATGGTTTAAGATTCCTAGAATTTTTATTATTTCTCAGTTTAAACGGTTTGAATTTTTAATTCGAATCAATTTTGTTGGCAATAAAAACGACAAATCCATACGTGTAAATTTACGTTTTTCAATGAATTACTTCCACTTTGATCATAATGATCGGGTAGAACTGTACAAGAAGTTGTTAGAAACAGATGCACCCATATAATTCGTTGGTGATTGCAGAGGATTATGTTGTTTTGAAATGTCTTCTTGAAAAATTCGATTCTGTTATTACTTCATATCTTTCTTTTCTTTATTATTATTACTCCTTTTTAGTTATTCACCTTGAAGACTTCTATAAACTATATTTGGATTACGCTTAACCTCCCAATCCTCTTATTTTGCCATTTCACCGCAATTTATTGATTGAAGCGAATATTCAATGCAACACATTCGTTCTTCGTTATCTTTCATCCGCTCCGAATGGCAAAATTTCTGATTAAAAAAGAAAAATTTCGATTTAAACTTTAAACTGCTTTACGTAAACGAAACTTTGGTAAAAATCGATTCACGAATGGTTTAAATTATTAATTGTTCAATTGCTGACGACTCAATTAAATAACAGATATTATCATTCTTGTTGCATTAACTTATTCATTTGGAGGTGCAAATGACCTGTTAGTGATACGTAGAATTATGATTTTGATATAGATCTAAGATATAAACGATTAACTAAACAGTTAATGCATAATATAAATTTTTCAGTACCATTCTGTTAGTGGTTTATCATCTGCATTAGGTAATGGAACTCAAATAATTATAATTTATGCAATATTACTCGTAGGTGTATATTACGTTCATAAATTTGTCTGTCTGCCACGAAATTTTACAGTTTAAATTTATCGCGACGTGAATTGCAACAACTCCAAACTAGTTATGGCAGTTCATCTGAAGAAAATATAAAGATTTACTGCACAACTGGAATATTAGATGAATCGAGATTTCCGACCACCAAGCAGAAAATTTAATTAAAATCGAGCATGTTTTTCTTTTTTTTTCAATTTTTTTTTTTTTCTGATGTTGCAATTAAAAGAAATGAATGTCCATTGAAAGGCATTTAAATTAGTTTTTCTTGGAAGTGTTCCATTTGTTCCGAACATGATTTGCATGGGAGTAAAAAACTATTAACTTCTACATCACTTCGGAGTGCGACCATACCTCACGATAAACTATTAAATATTCAATTTAATAATACTTTCCGCTGATTAATTACTGGATTATGAAACTGCAACACGTTTATCAACTTCATTGAATTCCCCCCGTAATTTTCATCTTATTTTTCAAAGAAAAACGAGTCTTATGCGATAACTATGCTGTTAATGTGATGTTTGCCATACGATGATAACTTTCGTACTACTAAATGGATTTCATAAAATTTGATAGCAATGCTCTACCATTAAAGATGACTTCATCGCTGCATCATTTAAATCCTCCAACCATTTAACATTGGCGAACATTTAAATTTCTGAGATGCTTTCTTAATGTATCCCGAACAATTTATTGCATTTTTGCAATATTTAGAAAGAAGTTCGAGTCATTGAAAATGATGAAATATCAACTGACCATTTATCTTCAAAAATGGCGGTGTACGAAGTTCGAATATTTCTCCTTAATAACTCTTGAACTGTTAGATTAATTTTTATAAAATTTAACAGGTTAATCAGATCGTTAAAGTCAACTTTGAATTAAGATTAATTATCACTGCAGCTTCATCCATTTAAAAATGGAGGGTTGTTCAAACTTTAGATTTTCCTGTAATACCAAGGAATTATTTGATAGATATTTACGGCATTCAACGTAGATTGATGCTATTGAAGATGAATTTTATAGAATATATTTTAATCACTGCAGAATAAAAGACACGTAAGGAAAGTATAAGATTAATTTCTTCCAGAACTGCTTCTCGAAGATGAAATTGATTAGCGATCTAAATCTATATTTAATAATGCGTTATGAACTGCAGTAAAGTAAATAATTAAACAGTTTACTGACGAAACTGATATTTTTATTATTCAATAAATTTTTGAAGTAGTTTATTAAATCGAGAAACGTTAACTTACTTTCTATATTCTCAATAGATTAATAAAAAAAAGTTTTATGGAATTTTTTGTAATTTTTTTTATTCTTCCTTTATTGTATAGTTATAAGTAACCACAATATAATAAAAGATAATCTTTCCAATATTATTTCGGAGAAGTTGAGCAGAATGAAAGGCGGAGTACAGTAGTAATTGTGTTTTGTCGCTTTTTTTTGCAACAAAACGTTGCAAAAAAGTAACGTTTCATGCAGAAAATTAAGACATTAATGAAAATTTAGTTAACTATATCACTAAGTGCTAATTAATCAATTTTTAATTAGAGTGGATCTAATATGGCTTAAAATAGCAAAGTAAGTTATATACAAAATTGGTTTCTCTATAGTCGAATAACTGTTAACATGTTCCATAAATTCTGCTTTAAATAAATATATAATTATATAAATTATGTACAAACTCATTAAATATGATTTGTATTCTTTATCATCATCGAATGTTGGCAATTAAAGATGATATAAAAATTTTCCAGCGTGTATTTTCAATGAATCGCTTCGTATCGACAATTCTGTTGACATTGATAACTAGCTTTTCACTCCACAACTTTGCAGAAAGGTACGAGAGGAGGAATTTTCTCGTCAGAACTTTCATTCAGTCCTTTCTGGTCGATATAAATCTTCAAAAGTGACTGATACGACTTAATCCAAGTAATTTTCCGATAAATTTACATTTTTAAACTTTTATTTTTACGATTTTTACGCATATTTTGCCAGAGTCATTTTTACAACATCCCATTGGAAAACAATTCCGCGATTTATATCGTTTTCTATCGAAGAAGTTAAACTTTGAAACAACGTTCTGTAGTCAATAAATCCGAACTGGTAACGATTTTTCCGGTTAAAAGAGAAAAAACAAACAAAAATTCAATTTAAAGTGGAATAAATAAAATTTACTATAATTTCATCAGTCGCTCCATTTGCCTGTCAAAAGGACTAATATTTCGCAACATGTATATATATAGATGAATCTACTTGATATCTAATATTGCAAAATCGAATTTCCTAGATGGAATCATTGTCTTAACAATCAGCTAAATACTACGATTTAGTACTGAGCGGACCAGATTATAACTTCTCTGAATTGATCTGATCATCTCTTATGTCGCTTGTTAGTAATTATATATATGTAAACCTATCTGATCTCATTATTAGAACGCCGATATACAGTAATTTAAATCTCTGTTATTTGTCCAATGAATATTCGAAATTGTTTAACACGATAACTCCCGTCTAGAATTTTCCGATTAATCAAAACAAAGGCATTTTAAATATCGTAAATAATTTAAATCTTTCGATTAAATCTGCGAATATCGTCTGAGGAATCCGAAACTGATGACACGCTGCATACCGCATGTTCTGCGAATCAGTTTATCTCGTTACCGAAACTAGAAAATAAAAATTATATTAATTTTTTTTTATCGTTAAGTTGAATAGCTAAAAATATATCGAGTTTACGGAAGTTTCTTGTTACGAGTGTTTAATCGCGAAAATTTGCATTCCTGGCGATGATTTAGTTTGGATAACTGATGATCAATCGAGAACTATATCTGATTATATAGTACCACAATTAATAATTACATAGCTGAAACTGAATAATTAAGTTAATTCGATCGATCTGTTTATTGTAAAGTTTATTCGCGTAAAAAGTTAGATTTAACTTTGAAACAAGCGTACCAGTAAATATTAAGTGCGAAAAACAACAAAAATGGCGTCAGAAACTGCAAGAATGATTTTATTAATTTTATTTACGGTTAAATCTTATCGAAGTATTCAGCATTGCATATACAAATTCTATTCAATAAAATTTAAAATTATACATTGTTAACTTTTTTTATGCAGCTTCCCACGGTGTAGATACTAACATAAGTGGCGGGGCATTCCAGTTCCCATGGAGCGCCCACACTCCAGTGGGGTCAGCCGTCAGGTGAAAGATGGGGCTCGATGGCCTGGGCTCGGACTCTCCTGAAATATTCTAGAAGTGTGACCGGGAAATGAACCTGGGTCCTCCCGGATGCACACCTTCACCGCGCCATCTTATGTTATTAACTTGTTAAACAAAATGATGCAAAAAATATTCTTCATTTTTCTAGAAAGTTTTACTTGTCTAAATATTATTGCAGGATGCAATAAGCTGCTAACGCAATATTTTCACCATTTTAAACAAGAAACTCGATGTAGAATGATTATAGATTAACAAAGTCTTTTACGTTAATTATTTATTGATTTAATTCGATATTTTGCAAAATATTTCGATTAGATAAGTAATTTTATAACCGTGTCACGCTTTAGGCAGCTATAGCAGTGATTTTTAAACGCATTTTAATGCAAATTCTAAAACAGATTCCATAAAAGTGATTTATGTATTTACGATGTAAATTGTCAAATACTGTTCATGGCACCATGTTTTATCGTCACATATTATATGATGCTTACATAGTAGTTATTAAATGCATTCTTTATCAAACTCCAGCAACAGTTCTTAACAATGAATACGTTAGATCCATTTTATGCATCTCTAGGGTACGTCCATTTTCGTATTCCTGTTAACTTTTCTTCGAATATTTTTTTTTTCTTTGAACGGATACTTTAGGTAATTGCAGCAATAAAAATCTAAGAATCTGGCATTGGTTTAATAGCAGTAAAAATATTTACTTTGATTTATTTGTTAATTTTGTTGAAAGTCCAATTCCATATATATATGACTACAGTATTTTCTTCGTATTGTCGATCAATACGCTTTTCTTTGAGGAAAGTAAGAGACTCAAAATTAAATTAATTATTTAAATATATCTTACTTAAAACCGAATTTTTAATTTTTTAAAATTTTAAGTGTAAAACATAACGATCGGCGAATGCACATAAAATAAACATGTATAAAATCGCAATAATTAGCACAAAAGGCATCCGGATGTTTTGAAGTCTGTGAAAGGTATCTTTCGACTGTTTAAAGACGAATTTCAGTTTGATTTTAAAAACTATCCTTCTAATAAAAGAAGTTTTTCAAAGCCGTTTATTCGATCGGGATATTGCCCATACAAAGGACTTCAAAAAAAAAAAAAAAGAGAAAAGAAAAAAATTCCTTTACTTCGTATTATTTTCTTTTCTTTGAAAAGTTTCTTATAAATTTCTTTTCTTTGCTTTTTAAAAAATGTTGGCATCTTAAAAAATAATTGAAAACTACATCTTTTATGGTGTATAATTCTCCCCTTACTAGCTTAATAAACTATATAGAAACATATAAGGACTGATTTAAGTACTTAAATTATATATAAACGTAGAATTGCTAAGACACAAATATGAGTTCTGGATTGCTCGTCCTAATTATTTTTGTTTTTTCCTTTCCCTTAAATTGTTATGTTCCTCACACTTCGTGTGTAGAACCGACCTTCGAATTTCTTCGTTACAGTTCTAATACTTTCAATCTAACAAGCGCAGAGGAACAGTAGAAAGGCAATCTCTTTTCTTTCGCCTAGCTCTCTAGAGGATCGAACTGTTAAAGTTTCTTATATCTCATATAAGGTAACTTGAAAATTTGATCGTTTTACTTTTATAGTTTCTTGTAAGAAAGAGAATGGACAAATTAAGCTAAATAAACAACAATTTAAGCGCAGTTTTCTAAAAGTATTTAAAAGATAAAAAAAAAGAAGACCTGCCAAAGTTGGGCCGAAAGAATAGCTTATATAAAAGTTATAAATTTTATGAAAGATTTTTAAAGATTTAAACTTATTTAGTTCTTTTTATTAATTATTTTACTTTTCTGAAATCGAAGAACTTCATCTGGGCTTACTGTAGTAATATGAAAAACAACAAAGATGAAGCAAAGTATGATGGAGAGCAGACAATGCTCGAAAAAAGCTGTTCTTCTTCATCCTCTTGTTTACTATCGACGAAAACGATATTGCTGCATTTTTGACTAGACAGCTGCCTTATAATCAACATACATTCAAAAGATAACTATAACAAAAAGAAAAAATACCCATATTTTGATATATATCCGGTTTTAAAAGACATATAAAAGCGAATTTATAATTTTTTTTCATATTCAAAGTCGAGATAAGTTTTTAGCAAATTTTATACTTTCTTTGATGTGTTTGAAATAAAACAACTTTTAACCAAACTGCCAAAATATCAAACAATTATCATGCAGAGCACCAAGAAAATAATTTACTTGTTTTTTACTTTAAACAGAAGCATATTTTCTTCTTATTTTTTAAAAAAATTATTAAAGCATCTTTTATAAGGAGAGCCTTGTTAAAATATTTTGTATACTGACTTACAGAAAGAAAATCGCATTTTTTGAGATAAGAATTGAAAGATTATATTTACATAACGACTTGGTTTAGAGGGATTGAAGTAAAAATGCTTTTTATGTTTTTCCATCGAAATGGCCTAAATAAGAAATGATCCGCATAAAGTTATGTTTTATTTTATCCGGAACAATGACATATCCGGAATATCACAAATGCTTGTTATGTTAAGAAAAATATGGCATTAAAAAATAATAACAGCAGTAGGAAAAAATAGAGAACGATCATGAATATTTAACAATTATGGCTACTTATTCCGATTCATCGCTTCATCGGTCACGTTTCGGCACATTAATTTTCATAGGTAGGTAGATAAGTATGTACAATTTTTAATTTCTGATGGATTATCATTAAAAAGAAATTCGAAGCAATGTTTTGAAATAATTAAATGAAATTAATTCGGAGAATAGCATTGCTTAATTAACCAAATTTAAATTGCAATACAATATGTCGACAAATTATCAATTCAAACAGAAAATGGGAAGAATTGTATAATTAAACGAGAGCAGTTTAAAATCGCCAATCTAGCTCTAACTCTCTAAAACGATTTAGAATAGTACAAATCTCGTTTATTTTGTAATTTTTTTTCTTCCTTTCTTTGTTTAAAGACCAACAATTAAGAAGTAAAGTTGGAAAGTGCTTTCGGGAGTATTTATTCTGTTTCACAACCAATTTCCTCTTCTATATCCCTAACAAATGCTACTATGTTGGCAGTCTTCATTTGCATATCGTCCTCGTTTAAATTGTTCTTACGCCATCATTTTTGTTGAACGACATCGTAAGAATCAGTTGTATACAATGTCTTTCTATACAGTTTTCTCTTTTTTTTTTTCGTTTACTCAAAATTCGAAAATCCAATTGACCATATATATATTTTCCGTTCGAAATATATTTCAAAATGTAACTGAACATATTTTCTAATCGAAATATATTTGAAAATCCATTTGACCATAGTTTCCATTCGAAATATATCAGAAAATCCAGTCACCATATTTTCCAGTTGAAATATATTCCAAATCCATGCTTTTCATATTTTCCGCTCGAAATATCGTGTATTCTAAACCCATATTTTTCCATTCGAAGTACATTCAAAAATTCTACTTTTCATATTTTCCATTCAAAATATATTCAAAAATCCTTCCCTTTTCATTCGAAGTACATTCAAAAATTCTACTTTTCATATTTTCCATTCAAAATATGTTCAAAAATCTTTCCTTTTTTCATTCGAAGTACATTCAAAAATTCTACTTTTCATATTTTCCACCCAAAATCTATTCGAAAATCCGTGTTCTCTTTTCCCCCTATTCGAAATATATTAAAAAATTCACATTTTTGCCCCCATATTTTCCATTCAAAATATATTCGGAAAGTAATGTTTTCTGTAATTAGACTATGAAAATCTCCAATTTCTCAGCTTACAAATTTATTTTATTTTTTTTTAACCATTTATTAAACTAACTAATGCCTGTTTAATAAATGGTTTCTGCGTGTATAAAATAGCAAATTTCTCGAGAAGATAATTATGCAATAATTTTTGATCTTTTGCCGGACGAAAACCCACAGGAAAAATGACTTCAATAGTCAATAATGGTATGCTAGATATAAACCTATCGCAATATATTAAGTGAGAGAATAATGACTGGCATTACAAATTCTGCAAAAGTGATGAGGAGCCATCCTCATTTGGAAGATTGATTAGGATCATAAGCCGTTCTGTTCTCAGTTTCTGCTTTCCATTCGACTATTGATTCGCTACTTGACGAACTCAATACTTAAACCAATCTAGTTTACTTAATTGAAATCTTAAGATATGAACATAATGGTCATTCCATTAATAACAAAGTAACGATACGCTAAAATTAAAGTTATCAAAACCTGGCTAAACTTATATAGTGTCCAAAAATCTATTATTTATATATTTTCTAACTAAGGAAGTTAAGTGCGGAGTTTAATCTTTTGGGAAATTGTAAACATGGAAGTTTATGTTGGTCGAAAGATTACCTTCGCGTAATAGCCTTAATAATAATGCTATTAAGGTGTGATTTAATTGGCTTAAATTTTACTACTTTATTTTTTTAAGTTAATAGATAAAATTGAGTAAATTTTTTGCAAGTTGGTTAACTAAGAAAATGGTATGTACCAACTTTTGATTAACCATCTTATTGATATTTTTAATTGGAATTTCTCTGGAACCATGCTAACGTCACCGAATATGTTTTCCAACATAAGTTGACGTTAGTCGCCATCTATCGTTATGCCCGAGAAATAAATGATCTTTATTACTTTCAAACAATTCTAACTGTGTTTTAAAGTAATATTTACTCTAAAATACGCAAAAATAAAGTTGTTTTTTTTTAGTTTTAGTAAAAATTTTTGGCTTTTTTTTATCGGAAAACAGAGTCGAATATATGATACTATAATAAAGTTTATCCATCAAAATAAGCAAAATCGATTCACTTTTAACATATCTGTTTCAGTCAATGACGAAATAAAAAAAATAATAATTCTACATCTTGTTGTTATTTATATCTTGTGATTTATTGTACCAAAATTATATAATTTTGGTTAACAACAGATAAACGTCAAAACAACTAATTTAATATCATATATCACACGCTGTTGATGGATGAAGAATCAACTTCTAATACAATATTACGTTACACCTCTATCAAGTTTTCAAAACAGCAGAGAGAAATTTATATAATCCACAAAAGCAAATGAATGCGTCATTATATTAACATCCATCATCGTGATGTTTTTTTTCCTCAGATTTGTTTGTTATTTTTTTTATAAAATCCTCTTCAGACTTAGAATATTTTTTAAGCAATCAAATCTAGAGATAACTGTGAAGTTTAATATATATATATATATATGTATATATATTTTTTTAATTTTTAACACAACTGTTTGATTTTTTATATAAAAAAGTCGACATTAAAATAATAGTTATGTGTTTCAAGAAAATTCTGCTTTTTTTTTAGTGGTTAGTCATTACAGCTGGCTATTAAATCGTACTATAATTTCTTCTGATTTATTTTTATTTTTTTGTTTGCTTACTATAAAATTATTTTTAATATGCTCTGAGTTATGATATTAAATAATTTCCAAATGTTGATAAATTTTAAATTGCATAATCAATGTCCCAAGTCGTTCAATAATGGAAACTCGGAGCGTAGATCTGTCATAATTGCTAGTAACGTTTTGGGAATATGTTACTATCGATAAGTTATCGCAAGCTACAAGTCCAGCTATCGATAAGTTATTGTGTCGCATAACAGTATTAAGATAAAGTGACACAAACTAATCTTAGTGAAGTTGCTTAATCGAATATATATGTAGGTCTATATATATAGAATTTTTGTGAACTCACAAGAGAGAAGTAAAAATATATATATATAGTGTTAACAATTGATCGTTATATATTGATTTGTTGGTAGGTTTAGACTTTCTGATTCGATAGAAAGATGGAGAGATTACAAAGAAAATACTTCTGTAGGAAGATACCTGCCGTATCTGAATATAATTTGCGCACCTTCACATGAAATTTTGATGATAAATTTAATAATATTTCGAAATTCAAAGTAATGATATTCAAAGTAAGTAGCGTTTTGTAATTATAGATTAAAACATTATTAAAATAACTTACATTTAATTCATTCTAAGTAGATAAGATGCTTAACGTATTCGTAATGTATTTGTCTTGCAAAATAATGAGTATTTTAGTAGTCATTTAATAAATAATGATTAACTTATCTGTTGCACTAACATTATGAATTTAAGTATTATCGATTAAATCAGAAGATCTTTAATATGGTCGCACTTAGTAGGAATAATAGTTGTTTCTGTGCGTTAAATAATCTTTCAAATACTACTACAAAAGAAAATTTTATTTTTGTAAAATACCGTATTGTAGTGACTATGCTATTGAGTGATCTTTTGGTAAGTCGTTATCGAGAGAATTTCTTCCATTTTTAATCTACTTTCTGAAGTACTTGGAAGGTAATTTCTACATTTCTGATTCAAGAAGCTAAAAGAACAGCAGTTCATATTTCTCGCTCTCTCTCACTCTATCATACCCATCTAATAATATAGCCCTTTAGCATAATTGTCAAAATCCTCCACTTGTATTAAATTCTATAATATGTTTGTGTTATTTTATATTACATCCATTTTTCTCTTATCAATTTTTTTTTTTAATTACTGAGTTGCCGGGCCATTCAAGATCCAACCAAAAGCTATCATTCTTCTCTTCATGTTGCTCTCTCTTGTTTCATACTGCTTTCTGACCAGAAGTTACACTAAACGGTGGGTCTATTCCAACGCCCACTACGAGTAACAAATACACTCTGTTAGTGGTGTTTGTTTTTTTATGCCACCTCCAAATAAGTAATTGTTTTTAAATGGCGAAGCCAATCCAAAGCCTTATCATTTCCGTGGAGGGATCAATTGGAATATAGAGAACGGTGATCAATTAACCGAAATCCGAATTCTCTTCTTCAAAAATTTATATTAGTGATTCGGATATTGACAATGGATATATCTATTAATATTTTACAGATGGATAAATACAAGGTGGAGGATCAGGTGTGAAGAAAAAGTAAACGAGATATTGTGTGAAAAGCTGGGTCCAGCAGATGAGAATATATACAATGTGGAGGCGATGTATGGACACACTTTAAGTAGTCTATGGTAATCATTGCAAGAGAAGTGGTTGGTGAATCAGAGGAGATAAGAAAAACAAAAAAATCACACAATAAAATTAATATAAAATAACACATCTTAGCAAAGAAGAAAACATATTTAGGAACGTATAAATAGAAGATGAATGGGGATGAATATGAAAAGTATATTCTTTTTGCACTTCTCTTAATTAAGGGTGCACGAATAGAGAAAAACAGCAAGAAGAGAATAATAAAATAGATATGAAAAGTTGCAGAGCGATTTTATAGGGAACAAAAGGTTGTTTTGAAAGTATATAAAAGTTTGAGGAGGGACAAAAATAAGAAAAAATGTATAGACGAACTTATGGAAATCGGAAAGAATATCAGTCAATATTATCAGAAAATTTTAAATATTTCATAAAATATAAATCAAGCGAACGAGAACTGTTAAAAAACATACATCAAGAAGTTGATATCAGTCACTAATATTAATAACAACGAATGATTTTAAATTTTAAAAGATTTAACTAGCATAAAGATATTTTTTTATACTGATAACGTAACTGAAAATTACTAATTATCAATACATACCATTTGTTCCTTCTTGTCGTTAAAGCCTCTTAAGACGTGTACAGTATAACTGGTCACTAAAATTCTAGCGATCGACCAATAATGCGACATTTAAACAACCGAAATTCCGCTGATCGGTTAATAACATGTAGGATTCAGAATACTGTACCGGGAATTCTGATGATTGGTTGTTGTATTAAAATATTATTTTTAATCGCTAATTAAATTATACAAAATTACGATACGCTACTATTTATTTCCATTTGAATATTAGATAGCCAAACATCAAAGACGAATAATTTCGAAAGGAGGAAAAGGGGGGAAAGAATTAAAAAGATTAAATTGCAACGAAGAGAATGTGGTAACCTTTTTAACGACAGTTATCGGAATCATCATGAAATTTTCAAGCGTAAGAGAAAAAAAGAACTCTTGTTATAACTATAGAACTTTCAAAAAAATCAGTTTTAACCTATTGAAAAAGAATATTATCTATACTGATACTACAGAAAATTCAAATTTACATCATTTAAAAATATAAATAAAAGTTTTATTAATGTTAAATAATGTTTTAACCATTTTTATTATTAAAAAAAAATCTTTTTTAATAATATTAAGTGAATATAAAATCTTTCATGCGCGAAAAACAGTTGCAAATATTCATGTGGAGATTTCAACATCAATCGTATGGAGAGAATAAAAAGGAATTTATTCATAAAAAAATAAAAAAATTTAAATGTTTTGCTACGATTTTGTTCACAAGTTATTTTGGGGATGATTTAACAGTAAAAAAATAATTATGGGAGACTCTTGTTATAAAACATATTTTAAAATCTTTTCAAATGATTATTATGTTATTTTCGATATTTTAATGTTTTTAATGATAGTTATCGGATGTGATTATATGCAGTAGTGGATTATCCAATAGGCACAACTAGGCACTAGCCTGGGGCCCCCGATAATTTAGGGCACCGGAAAATTAATTTTTTTTAATTGAACAATAATAAAAAATGAATTAATAAAGTGGCACTATAAATTTTTACGCGAAATCG
>WUQG02430717.1:0-14355 GCA_011317285.2 Androctonus mauritanicus | reverse complement strand
CCTAAATACCTGTATTTCAATGTATGCTAGAACGAACAGATGCTATAACGAACAACGTTCTAGAACGAATTAATTCGCTGTAGCATACCCCACTGTATATAGATGATAAGTTTGAAACTAAACTTGGAGAGCATATGGGAGATATAGCAAATAGTGATCTGAATATTGCCCTTGTGAAGAAATTTTATGAAACCAACTTGAATATATATTGGAAAGAAACAAGAGTAGTAAGAATGTGAAGGAATTTGGATTGACAGAGTTTGTAATAATAATCAAGAGGGTTATAATGACCCATTTAATAAATGAAGTTGTACTGGAATCTATCCCAACACACCAGCTTTGGATATTGGAAATTCTATCTAAAATTGTATATATTATTTAGTATGCTACATAGTAGCTTATACTGTTAAATCAAAAAACTAATAGTAACATTACTATATATTTATTAATTTCTGTAGAACATTTTCTTATATTATATTTCATATTTTATCATTTAATAATTTATTTGTTTTCTAACTAATTTAGACAGATTGTAATGTCTGTTTAGTATTTTAGTGAAGATTATTCACCATGATACCAACCTCTGTATATCTAATATTGAATTTTTTTAAAAATGTTCTGGAATTCTAAGTTCTTTTGTAGTATTTAAATATTTTTGCATATAATCCTGCTGATGATGGCTTATTAAAGCTGAAGTGCTTCAAAGTTTATATTTACAAAGTGATTAAATTTTATTTCTACTTGTTCTTCTGCTTGTTTTTATAATTATTGAACCTTTGAATTTAGATAGATAGCATGTATTTATACAATAGAACTGTTTCAGTTTTATATTTAATTTCTTTTTGAAATTGCATATATAATTGATGATGATCTGTATGAAAACTATTAATTAAACATACAATTGTTAGAATAATTGTATATTTATCTAATATAATTTTTTTTATCTCTATATGTTTTACATAGGCAGTATTAAACCTAATTGTAGTTTTTATCCTTGTATGTGATATGTTTAAATTTTTGTATTCAAATGTTACATTCTAATATGTAATATGTCTATTTGTGTATGAGTTGATGATGGTTGAATGTTAAGACTGAAAATATTTTTCAGATTATTGCAGTTGAATATGAAAAAATTTAAGTGCTGACTTATTTCCAAAAATCAACAAATTCTAGTATTAATTAGTAGGCTAAATATATAAATTATTTTATTATTTGAAACGTTTTTGATAAACACAATCATCAGCAGCATTCTAATGATTGTAGAACATATTTAAAAATATTAGAATTGAACAGATGTTGTTGCGTGTCCTTAAATTCAAACAGAAAATCTAGACTATGGTTATCTGTTTTATTGCAGTAAAAATTTATATTTAAGCCTACAATAAAACAGGAATAATTATACTAACAGAATTCTAGCAATAATATAATGTATTAAATTTATTTTTTATTTTTGGTTATATATTTGACTCACATTTTAAAGTGCCTTGCATATTTTGTATAGCATAAAGCCATGCTGTCAAAATTCTTTCTGTTGCTTTATCATTAATTATATGGTTGTTTATATCTCTTTTTAAAATTTTTTATGTTTCAATAAGAAATCTTTCTTTCTGAGTTGTGCATTTTCTATTTTAGCATCCTGCCATAAAATCTTCTTGCTAATGCAGTTGTTAACTCACCTTGTTTGATATCTCTTTCATATTCATAATCTATCCTGAAGGAGCCTTTTAGTGACTTCTATATAATAATAATCTTATTCAAAATCCCAGTTTTTTTAATAGGTATTTGATATAATCCTGCTTTTTTTGTTTCTTCTTGTCTTTTTCATCAATAGGTTAAACATAGTGGAAGCTTTTAAATAGGCTATTTTCTTATTCTGTTTAGCAATTACATTTTTAATGGTTCTAAACTTACTCATATGGTACAGGAACTTTACATACTGATCTTGCCCTAAGGCAGTGTTTTTCAACCGGGGTGCTGCAGCATCTTAGGATGCCACAGCGTCACGATTGGGGTGTCACAAAATTTAGGCATTTTCTTGGAAATTCACTTATACCCTTTTCAAAGAAAGAAGAACTTTCAAGGCTCAGATTTCGCATTAATTAAAATTGTTATTATTTACGTATTTACCCGTCTTTATGTAATTTGATATATTTGATATAAAACTAGATTTAAAAAACAATAACAAGACTATTATTTTACATGCAGGTATTTTGGCAAAATTCAATGGACTTAAATTTTGATTTTGAACGCCTAGAAATGCTTTTTTTGCATTAAAATGCTACTTCAAACTATCAATTTTTAAAAATTTTCTTCCCCGGGGAGGGAGTCCCCTCCCTGGACTTCACTCCAGCATTGCACGTAATATTTGTTTTTGCAAAAAATTTATTTGGCCTATTAGCTCCCCCCTTATTCAGATTCTAGATCCGCTGCTGGTCAAGGGTGTCACGATCTTTTATTTTTCAGTCGGGTGCCACTCAGTGTAAAAGGTTGAAAAACACTGCCCTAAGGTAACTGCTGTGCTCATTGAGGTGCTTTATTGCTATCTCGAATTAGCATTTTGCCTAGTAATATCTCTTAAAACTTTACTATACATGGATTGTGTTAAAGCATTTCTATAGCCATATCTTTTGTCACATTCCAGCATTCTATCTACTTCTTCTTCTTGGTTTTCAATTTATACTACAATCATCAATCATTACATCATAGTAAAATTTGAAAAATCTTTTTTACATCAACTTTTGAGAAAAAATTTTTTAACTTTGATATTTCAATCTTATTTAAAAATTTATTGTTACATTTCATGTTAACAGTTATAAATTATGTTTGGAATTATTTCTAGAGAATGCAAAGCTATTTCTTATGATATTAACTAATATTTTATATCTCTAATATTAATGGAAAGAATCAATATTAAAGATCTAAAATTAAAAAAATTCATAAAAGGTAAATTTTTATAGATTTGTTTTTCTATAATTTATTTTATCTTTATAAATAAATTAATATTTATATTTAAATTAATATTTTATATAAGATAAAATAATCTCAAAACCACATTAAACTCAACAATGTAATTTCAAAATTAAAAAGTTACATCTCATTAATAAACATAATTTCAGCATCCAATTTGTTTTGGCTGAAAATAACTCTACTAATAGTGACTATCTTCATAGTATAGTATATCAAATTTGGTTTAAAATTAGCCTAATTCTTAATAGTTCTTGAAATATGAATGAGTATATTACACAAACATACACACCTTCACAGAGTTGTCAAATTCTACAAAGGCATTGCTGCCTTTTATATAATTGCATCATATATATAATAAAATGTAACAGATGTATTGAACACACCCACACAGGATAGTTCAGGAAGAATAGTAAATATTTTGGGAGGTGATAGTATCAGTAATTCTGAGTAAAAATATTTGTATAAACATATGTCCAAATGTCAATGGATGTCAAGATAAAAAATGTTGAAACATGGCACATTATAAGCTATTATGAAAAGTATGATTTAACAAGAAATGGCACACTATGTGCATTATTTATTCACTGTTTGAATGATACAAAACACAACAAAGTATCAAATAAAGTGCAGTTCTGAATAAGTGTTTGAAAATTCCATCATCAACCTCAATGCACTTGGCAACTCTTATGGTAAGAGAACATATTGGCATGTACAGTTATGTATATGTGTGTATGATTTACTCAACATATCTGTTCCATTTTTGAAAATTGTGAAAATATGAAAACAATCACCAATTGTTTTTTTTTTACCAAGTGTTTACCAAGTTTGTTTCAATCACCAATTTGAATTAAAATCACTTACAAGAAAATATTTGTGTTATATATGTATTTCTGTGGAGTTTAATGAAGACAAGTATGTCCATTGAAACTGTATCTGGTCCTGACTCCAGGAATAATTTAAACTATGTTATTCCAGCATAGAAATTGATTCTTTTCAGATCTGTCCACTAATATTATAATATTAATTAATGATTATTAATCCTTTACATAAAATTTCAATAATTATAATATTCTAATGATCATTATCAGGTCATAGCCTTTCATATTATATAAAGAATATAAACTACCCCTGTCTTTATTTTATATTTGATTTTAAACTATGAACATTTAACGTCTAGAAATTTATTTATTTTTTCAGTTGATGATTAGACATTTAGCAATCTCTGACATAATTCCATCGAACTCAGGAATCCGTATTGATCACTTTGGGACCTTGCATGCTAAATGAATAAATAGTAAATGGAAATGCTGAATAATAATAAATTATTATATTTTTTTTATTTGCATATAATATTCTATACAATACTTTTGTCTGAGATATCTGATAGACACTCTGATATTAGTAATGGGGAAGTTGAAAATAAATTGATTTTTCAATAATTAAAAAAAAAAAAGGATAATTTTAAAATTTTGTTGAAAAATTATTGATTTTGACTTTAAAGCATTTCTTGCATTTTTCTTCATAAATCTGGTTTAAATTTTATCTATTATTATTAGAAATGTTATTTAAAATATTAATAAATTTCAAAAAAAATCCATTAATAATAATTAGTTTTTAAAAAATAAATGCGAAAATTCCATCAATTTTGGTTCTGTAGTTGTCCAGAGATGGCATTTGGACTAGAAAAAGAACAAGATTGTGAAAATGATGGGAGGTGAGATTGAACGCGGATGATTGAATGTAAACAAATATCAGTTGATTCAACAATTATGAATTATTGTAAGTAATAATTCTTAATTATTTATTAATTTTGGATAAATAAGGAACATGTATTTGATAATTTTAAAAGTTCATCTGATATACTAAAAGAATTTCAAGCTTCAATAAATTTGATTAATTAATTAATTATGCATCAGAAATAAATTTTATGTGATCTGTATGATTAACATCATTTCAAATATGAAAATAATTTTATTAATAATTTGATGGACTATGTGCATCAATCTGTTATAAAGTTTTTTCATAATTGTTTTCGTGGAATGTCATATATATTATTCCATTGAGAAAGTATTAAGTTAGCCAAAATAAATAAAATTTTGAAAAAGTGCATATTTTTATTATAATGTACTGTTAAAAGAATGGATACACATAATATAGTAATATGGGGAAATATGGGGTAAATAACATGCAAGGTTGAATTTATTAAAAAAAATCAATGAAATTAATAAATCACTTATTTATCAAGTTTATGAATTCTAATTAGTTGTTTAATATTCAATTGAAAATTTGTTGTACTGAATTGTATTTTTAAGAAATAAAACTTTTGCATATTGTATTAGTTGTACGAAGATGAAATTGATGTAATTGATAATTATTAAAATTAATTAATTATATTTTAGTTTTTACCTATATTTATTATATTTATTTTAAAAAATATTTTCAAAATTAAGTTTTTATTCATATATTTTTTAAATTCATTGTACTCTTGATTCTGAATCTGATAAATGAGAAATGTTCTACTTTAAATAAAACTTTATTAATTCAAATTGTCATTTATACAGAACAGAGATTATATTCTTGTATCTGATATAATTTGATCCATGTGACCCTTGTTCCAGTAAACCTTTACAAAACCATATGAGTATTTAATGATATAGTTTAATACTTCCTCTTATCCCAGAAAATTAATTAATTTTAGAAAAAATAAGTGTGAACTGCAAAAAAAAATTTTGTGTTCCATATATTAGCCATTTTAAATTATGATAAAATCAAAATTGCAGTTAATGTAATAAATATACTATTCATATACACTCTGATACTGATTGTTTATCCACTGTTTTACATTACATGAGTCTAAAGTTGTCTTTAAATGTATTAGTTAGCTAAGAAAGTAAGAACAAAATAGAATTAACATACATTAGTAAGAAAATTTTATCATCAATGCTATTTTTAAGAAATAAAACTCTTGCAAACATTTTGTATAAGATGAGATTGATATAACTGATAGTTATTAAAATGAATTTTTATTTAGTTAGTTTCTGACAACTACACAGTTTGCTTAAAAAAAAAGACATTGAAAGAAAAAATTGATTGCTTTTTAAATGTACATATTAAGTTAACTGTTATTTTTAATTTCAGTTGGAATACAGTTTTTTGAAATTGATGATCAACACACTGCTTCATAACTCTGGCACTTCCAATATTAATAATAATAGTATAATAATTCTGTGGAAAGAAGTCTTGTGAGAAGTGATGGAATTGTCTTGCAGCATTATGATTATTTGCTATGTAAATTCCATGGCTTGACTGAGTTAAAATATATATTCTTTTATATATAAAAAAACATTTTGAATTATTTGTAAATATATATACAGGATATCCCCTAATCAAACCATAAATTTCGTATATCAGACTAATGAAAAAGTACTTATAAACATAGGATCAAAAATTTTGCATTTAAGAAAAATATGCACATTTTTATAGAAATGTTTTTTTCAAAGAACATAAAGGAAATAAGCATTTAATAAAAACTGAGATTGTAGTCTAAAGTAGAAAAAGTAAGAAAATGTTAAAACTACAATGTCAGTTTTATTTTTAAATTTATTAATTAAATATATGTCCTTTATGATCTTTGAAAAATATTATTAAATATGCATATTTCTCTTAAATGTGGCATTTTTGGACTAATGTTTATATGAACTTTTTCATTATTTTAATATAAGAAATTCGTGGTTTGATTTTCGTCCCAACTATTAAGGGACACCTTGTATATATAGTAGTTCTCAGTTTGAGTTCTGCTTAATGAATTCTTGGGTATGCAACTTTTTTCAAATATGAATTATCAAAAAAATTGAAAATATGAATATTAATTACAAAAAATAAATTCTAAACATTCATAAATAGGCATTTCAAACTATATACATAGCTATACAATATAATACAACTGGGTTTGTGCTGGGTTTGTAGAAAAACTCTCTCATCTGCTATGAAATCAGAAAAATAAAAAATGGTGGCTTGAGAAGTTGAAGAAGCACTCCCTCTGATCTCCATGGTTTCATCAGAACTTTATACAAATAACTTTCATTTCTGTATTGTTCTTGAGTAGTTCATCTATATAAAAACTCATTTATTTGTCAATAATATGAAGAATAAAAATTCTTTTAACATTTGTATGACTTAAATAATTTCTTTATTATTATAATTTTCTTCATTTTAAAGGCCATGTTTTCATTTCTTTAGATAAAAAAAAATCATTGTTTAATAATGAACTACTGGTTTCGTTGATCTTTTTTTAATTTTATTGTTGAGAACAAAACAATAAAATTAAACATTAAAATTAAATGTATTCCTGTTTTTAACATTATGCCCATGGGAAATTGATTTTTGATTTGCAAGTTCTTTATGATTTCAGTTCAGGAACAGATTAATTTGTAAAATTGAGAATTACCTATAAACATATTATATAATGTATTATAAACACAATTTTTTGTACTTTTTTTATTGCAAAATATTTTTAAAAATTTTATATATATATATATATATATATATATATTTATTTTTCATATCAGCAATTGATTTAAGAAATATAATATATGAATAATAGAATTTCTACAAATATATTCTTTATATTTTAATCATATTTTTATTAAATCAATTGATCTCTTGATTCAAAATTTGGCAAATAAGAGATGTTCTACTCTAAATGAAACTTTACTGATTCAGATTTGATATTTATGCAAAATAAAGACTTTATCTTTGGGCTGCATAGCTTTTGTGCTAATAAAATTTTACAAAACCAGATGAGAATTAATGATACATTTTGACAGTTTCTTTTTCCTTAGACAAATGAATGCATCTAGTTAATAAAAATGCCATTTTTTACTTTTAAAAATAAAAATTAAAACTGCACTTAATAAGATTGTTATTTAGAGTATTATGAAAAAAAAAAAAAAGAAATTAGTTTGAAGTATTGAGATATTAAAATTCAATTAATCTAAATTAGCCAAATTACTTCTAGTATACTATTTTGGAATTAAACTGTATTTTAATAATAATATAAATGGTATACCATAGCATAAATTAATAAATCATTATTAAAATGCAATTTAATCCCAAAATAGTGCATTAGGAATAATTTGACTGATTTAGATTATTTGATTAATATTCTCTAAGATTAGGTTATGTTGTGATATTGAAACTTTTTGCATAAATGAAAATCAATAAGATAACATTTCATTTTAAAAAATGCCATATTAGCCTGAATATAAGGCAAGGATTTTTTCCAACAAAATCAAAATTGAAAATAGGAATTCTGTTATATTTAAATATTTAATCATAAGAAATTTTTATTGGCAGTGTTATTATTTTGATATTGTATTAACAAATTAAGTGTTATATAAATTTACAAAACATTTTTTGCTGGACCATTTTGAATTTTTCATATATAATGAAACATTCATTTAAAATTTGCTTTAGAATTAGGATTTTTGTAACTTAAATTGAAAAATTTCTTAAATGGGGAAATTTCACCAAAAATTACATAGTACTTTAATGCTCATATCAAATATCTACTTTAATCTAATGATTTCATAAATCTATAAATAACCTCACAACATGACTAATATAAATACTATGAAATTGAATAAAGTTAATGGGAAGTACATTACATAAAATAAAAACCATTATTACAAAAATTTTATATCTTTTCAATGATGTAACATAACATTTAATATAAAAATTTCCATCATTTTTAAATCTAAAATAATAGATTGCCTATTATGCAAAAAAATATTTAATGTTGTTTATTATTATTGTGTATTTTATATAGATAATATTTGTCTTATATACATAATTGTAGGGACTTTAGTCTCTACAAATTACTATTATATATGTAAGGCAACTGTATAGCAACATTTGAAGTATAGTACAGTAATATTTTGATGTAAGAAGATACAATAATAGTAATAATAACATATATTTGATCTAGTCTGTGCATTTAGTAATAATTCAGTCAAATTAGCAAATACAGATTGATTACTATGAGGCTTTTCCAGGACATTATTTTTTTACATTTAATGTCTGTAAGCCTCAAAACAAAAGAAGGCAGACCATCACTGTATGTTATGTATATATGCTGACCTGTTTTTAGCTCACTATGTGAATTGTTTTTAAAATTTGATAAGAGTTTTAATCTGATTGATTGTCAATTTCCATATCTTACAATCAATAAATCATATTTATTAAATTGTGTAATCATTGTGTATTGACTCTTAGAATTCAGTCAGTCGTAGCAAAAATTTTTTGTGCATTTTAGTTGTGGTTTTATATTTTTTAAGTCCCTATATAAATAATGAAAGAAATTTTAGAAGAAAATTTCTTTGATTCTTTCTGATAAATAAACACTTCAATAAAAATTATATTGTATTAAAAAAATTGCTGTAAAGTGCTAATCATTTTTATGCAAATCCAAACTTTTTTATGTAAAAAGTTGCTTTTATTTTATAAATAGTCCTGTAGGTAGGCTATGTGATTTTTGTTAATTTATATATATTTTTATCTCACTCAGAGTAATTATAATCATAAAAAAAAATTTATTTTAATTCAGTTTTGGAAATCAATAAAATAATTTGTTTGATAAATTCCAAAGGTGTCATAAAAACAACTTTCAAGTAAACTGCTAAACTTTTTCACACTAGTCATAAAAACAGTTATATTAATCAAATACAGATAGTCTTTATAACATGGTCAGGGTTTGAATCAAACCTTCCTGTTGCAAGTCATAAATGCCCAAAATTTATGGATTTCTCATTACTAATGTTTACTAGGATATTATACATTAGCTTAATAAACATAATAAATATAAAACTGCAAGAACTAGGAACAAAAAGGATGCTTTCCATATATCAGACCATTGGGTCAGGGATTCAAACCCTTATGAATTGATCAATCGGAGAATTTATTAATAACATCAATATTGTAATTATGAATGATCATAAATTGAGGACTATCTGTATAATTCACAAAAATATATGAATAATTAAACTATTGAAACCAAATTTAGCCACTCTGATAAAAATTTGAATCAGATTACAGTGTTAGCAAAAGGAAGCATAATATTCACTATCATGTATAAACTCATTCGATCAAATTGCACCTTCTGTTTATTGATTTCTTTCTTTTTTTTTATTTTCTTGATAAAAGCCTTGCCTTATATTTTAAATGATATGGCATTTAATATAATTTATTGCTTTTTTTTATCAAGTAATATAATGCCATTTGTATCATTGTGCTTAATATAAAAAAGGTAATAGTACTGTAAACAGGAAATATATATAAAAGTTTTTGAATCATTCAAAACATAAGTCAGTTGAAAATGTTTTTCTATGGGGTTTTTTAAATTTGCTGTTATGATTTTGTATTTTTATATTACATTTTTTAAATTAATTACATCCTCATATTAATCTAAAATAATATCAAATAAGCACTTTTTACAGCTGAGAACTACTTTATTTCAGAGTAAGAATAGTAAAGACTTTTTTTATACACTATTATTATTATTATTATAGTACTAATATTGTTTTTTAAACTTGTAACCATAGCAATATAATAATAAATATAATAAATTGTAACATAATAAATATTATTTTATTTTACTTTTTATTTATTTTACTTATTTCTATTTTATTGCATTCTGTTAATTTTAAATTTGTTCTATTTCCATATGTAACCTGATGATGGTGGACAATCGAAAATATTCATTACTCTGAAGTAAAGTAATTCTCAGCTGCAAAAAGTGCTTGTTTGATATTATTTTAGATTATATGAGTAGAAGCAGCAAAAGCAATAGTAGGTCCTTGTATTAAACAGAAGAAAAAATAAAGAACATGTAAAAATTTATTAAGATTGAAAATAACAACTTACAAGTTCAAAATTCCAGAAATCTTTATACAAAAATTTCTCTGTAGAAATGTACATAAAAAGAAATATACATATATGTTATTTAAATAAGACTTCACTTAGAGTGATAACACTTTATTACATATTACCTTCAAATTATTAAAAATACATCAATTATTTTTATATCTTATATGATAAGTATCAGATTAGTCCAGAAATTCATGATTATTTTCTAAAATTTTTGTTATGAAGCAAGCTTGCAAGTTTAAATGCGAATATTTATCTAAGATTATTTTGTGCAGCAGGCACAATTAATTTATCCATTTTTTTATCAGTTTATATTAAAATTTGATAAAGAACAAAAATTTAAAAAAATGAATATTGATCAGTATAAACAACATATTTTATAGTTTTTGTTTTTCTGTGATGAACTAATGCAGTAGAAAATTAAGTGCATTTCATAATGAGAATGTCATCAGTTTAAGGACTACTCAAAAATGGTTTCAAAGATTAACAGATGGGCAAAGCTGCATAGAGAAAAATCCTCATTCTGGATGTCCTTTTAAATTCAGCAACAAACACTCATTAGGCTATGGATGCAAACTAGAACTAACAGTAGATCAGATTGCAGAAAGACTCATTTCATTTCATAGAATCATATATCATCACCCACAGAAATAGGAAAAGTATTTAAGCTTGAAAAATGGATACTATTTGACCTATTACAAGCCATTGTCAACAACAATAAATATCTGCATTTCTTTTTTAACTCATTATATATAGAGGCTATTACTTAGTTACATTGTAACAGATAATTAAAATGGATAATCTTTCATTATGCTATAAGAAAAGTCAATTGATAAATGAAGATAAAAGTCTAAATCAACAGCAAAAGAAGGCTGCATCCAAAAAATATTTTTGTATATGATAGGATAAGTGCAGTGCCATTTATTTTTGATAAATAAATTTTTATCAAAAATATGTGTTTTTTTTTTTTTTTTTTTTTTGCTATATTATGTGTGTTTATTATAACAATGATATGCTCGTTTAAGCAGTTTAGAAAAGTTTTAATTTCGATATGAACACTTATTGTGCTTTTGACTTCTTTCAAAAATAATTTATTTAATGATCTTTCAAAATTTTTATGGCACATCTAAGATCCTCTCAAAGCATACTGGTTGAATATCATTGCTCTAAGATAATGTTAAATTGCATATTATGAGGACAACACTACAGAAAATGAAAGATTTCAATTGGCTGCTAAGGTTCATCCAGCATATTTATCAGATATTGCACTAAGTGATTATCATTTGTTTCTGAATCTTCAAAATTTTTTGCTGGAGAAAAAAATTCAATACTAAAGATGAAGTCAAAACAGCAATGTTTGAATGTTTTAAATCAAAATCAGAGCTCTGCCTACACAGGCAGAATAAAAAAATTGCTAATAAGATGGCCAATAAATAGATGATAATGAAGGAATATATATTGTCAATTAATAAAATTAACTCTCTTTTATTTACTTTATTTCAAAATTCTTCAAAAAATATCTACAAACTTATTGACTGACTTGATAAAAACACATATTTCAGTATTAATTATTTATAAAATATTTATTTTTATATAAGTATTCTCTTCTTTTGATATTATTTTATATGCAATTTAAATTGTTAATTGTATTTTTAATCCATTTTTTAATATGTGAAATAGTTGTTTGTATATGACACTTTAAATGATAGACGAAGACTACATGACATTCGAAATTTAGAGAAAATCTTAATAGGGGATATTCATTCAGGATATTTTTATAAATATTTTATTTTTGATGAGAAGCTATATGATACGAGATCGAAGAATATTTTCAGAATACCTCGGGCAAGAATTAATATTCGGAAATACAACTTTATTATTAGAACATTGAATTATATTAATAATTTAAATTCCTAATTTTGTTAACTAATAATTTGTCTTTCTGTATTCTCTGTCTTTTTTTGTCATTTCTGATAAGTAAATAAGTAAATATAAAAGATGAAGATGAAAAAAAAATGGGGATTTTGGTTTCAGTTAACATTGTAATTTTCAGGACCTAACCTTGACATTAAACAAGGAACCACTGTACACAGGATTTTCATAATTGCAGGATTTTCTGGAATATAAAAATGATATACCTTTTCATATTTTGTAGATTTTAACTGTGATTGGGAAGAATTTCTACAATTGACAGTGCACTGCCTTAAATAATTATGCTTATCTTGAACAGTTTTGTTAAATGAACTATTATTTTTCTTATTTTTCTTCAGAGTATCATCACTGATTGAATAATCTATTTCTTTACTAGAATTTTTTATTTCTGAATCTGACAATGGTAAATATTCTGGATCTGAATCTTCTTTGTAATTTTTACGTTTTGCATTAATTAACCTACTTGATGATGATGATATTGACAATGACGATGATGATAATCTTCTCTTTAATCTGTAGTCTGGATCTAATTTTTTTTTTTTTAATTTTTTATCCTATTAAAAGACAAAAATTTACAGATTTGTAATTTTATATTAAAATAATAGAATTTTTATAAATAATAACTTAATTTTACTCAAATATAAAGACAATTAAAATAAATGCAAATACATTATAGTTTACTCACACAGAAATTTTATGGGATAAAATAAAAAGCAATAATACATAATTATGATAAAATTTTTCTATTTATTATAAAAAATTCATCAAAATATTCTATAAGATTTTCAAGAAAGACAGCACTAACTGCAGTATGGTTCACAAACTCCAAAAATTTCTTTATTAGGCAAACGTTTTTGATGTTAACTTAACATCCTCATCAGGCTTAACAGACCAAAATACCGACAAAAACATTCTAAAATGAAATCGAAGACAACTTCGCAGATAGTGCTGTCTTTCTTGAAAATCTTAGGACAATTGGTTGTTGCAGTTAGTAAGTAACGGAAAATATTCTATCTAAAAAAATATTAACAATTCTCTTTACAGATTATTAAATTTTTCCAAATTTTTTTTTTAAAATGGAAAAACTGTAGTAATTGCTTTTGTAGATTTTTGTGGTATCTAAATATTTTTTCAAATATTTAAAATTTCAATTAAAAATTTTTAGCTTTCTTCAATATTAATTTAATGAGATGGAAATATTAAATCATTATTCTAAACAGAACAATGTATAAATTTTAAATTAATATGTTTTTGATTAATTGTAATGACTAACTTATAATCACTAGAATAATCACTAGAATAGTGATCATAAACTTGCAGTCAGCAGGCCATAAATAAATGTTAAACATTCATAAAAAGGCATTTCAAATTACATACATAATCCATATTAATATAAACTCTGCTTTGGTATTTCGTTAAGAACTATGTAAAATTAAGCACTTGACAGCAGAGACGGATTAGGCATTAACTTTTATTGGATGCAAACGTTTTCAATGTTAAATACATCATCATCAGGCATAAAAAGAATAAGCT
>WUQG02430706.1:0-14356 GCA_011317285.2 Androctonus mauritanicus | reverse complement strand
TATGAAATTATTCTTTAATATAACTATTTTTTAATGTTAAATCTTTGTGACCTATTAGAACTCTATAATATGTTCTGACATACATAGATTCAATTTACATAGAATTTCACAGAACAGTCCACCTATATAAATTGGAGACTGGCTGTAGTGAAACAGAATACTGATGTATCATTATAACCACCTTAACAGAATTATCTGTCAAATTCCAGTCTTACAAATAGAAGATAGTCTGTATAATTTCATAGATTCCTTAAATTTTTAAAGGATTATAGTTTCTGTATGCTAGGGAAAATTTCAGTCATTATGTCAGCCATAGGATCACTGATGGGGATTTTGATTATTGATTTTGTTTATAGAATTTTCCATCAAACATGATCTTCCTTAAAATCATGTAAAAAAATGCAATTTGTAAAGATTATATATCTTATAAAATATGTGGATAGCAGTTTTTCTTCATCTTAGTAACATCTACAACTAGAATTATCAACATCCACATTAAAGAAAAGCATCTCTTAATAGTATTGTAGACACTCATTGTAAAAAATAACTAAATAATAGATGCAATAAACCATTATAAAAAATTCAGAAAAACTTTTAATTGTTTGGGCTACCAACTTCAAATCAAGCACTTTATAGCAGTAAACTTAATACTTTTATTGTTACTTTGCAAAGTACTTTTGGATATTTGCCATCTTCAGCACTTTACAAAATAATCTTAACAATGTTTGATTAGAATTTCAAATTCTTCTGTATGTTTTTGTAACATGCTGATGATGACAAATAGCTGAAAGTACTCTGCAATGTAATAATAAAAGTATTTATTAAGTTTACTGCTGTAAAGTGCTTGGTTTGAAGTTGGTTATTTAATAAACATAAGCATTTTAATCTATAACATTCAGTTGTTTGGGTATCATTGTTCATTGTATTCAGTTGGTTGAAATATCTTGATGTTATGTTAGATTAAGTGATAAGTGACTGATCAGATTAACTATTATATCTGATCAGTCACTTATCACTTAATCTAACATAACATCAAGATATTTCATTTCATTTAAAAACTAAACCTTTTTATCAGATAAAGTTGCTAAAATAATTTCTTTTAAATATCTTTTACAAAGTACAGTCTTGCTGGACTTGTGCCAATCCAATCTTTTCTATGGAGCTAATTGAATAGAAATTTTGCATGTAATATTGATTTCATATCTAAAACAGGGAACCTTTAGAAATTTGTATATGGCCACTGAAAATGACTGGAATGCATTGACTGATTTTACTCTCTGGTTACAAAAATTTATTTTTTTAACTTTTATAGTATATGAAAATTTTTATTTAAAAAATTTCTATTCAACATTTATAGTCCCTGAATCAAGTTTATTGATTACATTGTAATTACATGTTTTTCCTTTAAACATTTAAATGTAAGGAAATATTGTCCTGATCTATTTGTTAGGTCTTTCTTTAAGAAAACTGCCTTTTTTTAGGCTGTATTATGAAAATTAACATTAATTATTGAAGTAATTTTATTATCATTTATATAACTAAATGGTATTTCAGAATATTTCAGTGAAAAATGAGCGACATTTTTGGGCTCAGGAACACATTATAATTTTTTCGTTTAAATCAATTGTAACTTAGTCCAAATTTATGAATACTTGTCAGGAATGCTTCATTCTAGTCTAGGATTAAAATGTATATTTGTATTTTATTGTGGAATAATGTCTTAAAATTCACATTAGACTTTAAAAATGATAAATAATTTATATTAAATTCTATAACAATAAAAATTTCATTAAGTATAGTTAGTGAAATACTCTTGCAGCATTAATTTTATAGCAGCTATAATTTTTTAATATGACAGATTATGAAGTATTTGATTATAAAAAATACCAGATTTATGTGGATTTTATTGTAGTTCAAAATTTTTGAACAAAGTTTTATTTTGAAATTCAAGTTTTGAACAATTTGCAGGTTACTAATTAAAGTTCTTCAAATTTCTTTACAAATACATTCAATATGTCTTTTAATTATTCAGTAATAAATGTTTAAATTTAATAATATATTTGGACTTTATAATACAAATTTTATAATTTCAGATGATTCTTTCAAAAAATAAAGATGATCCAGATCGGGTATCTGTTTTAGAAAATGATGCTACTTTAGAAAGGCCAAATATAAAAGTTCCAAGTAAACATATAATATCAATGGATAATATATCCTTAAATAAAGAACTAGGTATTGGAGAATTTGGAGTAGTTCAACAAGGAATTTGGACTAATGAAGATGGTGAAAGAGTAAGAATAAAACTAAATTTTAGAATTAAATATTTAAAATAAACATGTTTATAAAATAGAGATGCAATTTATAAATCCATAATTATTTTGAAATATCAATTTTCAGTCTTTCAATTTTCTAAATTTTTTGAGTTTTCTGATTTTATTTATAGATCTATAGTGTAGTGGTGGCGATCCTATGGCAAGCATGCCCAATCTGACACACTAGTAAATTTTTTGGTATGTGAAAATTTGAATCTATGTGGAGGATAGTGTTTTTTAACAAAAATTTAGCTAATTTTGGCATGCAGTCTTAGAAAGGTTTGCCACTACTGATATAATATAATATTTATAATATAATTACTTTGTATGGAATATTTGTTTTTATATACAAACTTATAAAATTTTTATATATATACATACACAAAGGATAAAAATACAAAAATCTGCCAAATTTTTGAATAAAATTTTAAATACAATTTTAAATAAATTTGACTTATATAGTTAATTTGTCTAAATTCCATGTAAATTGAAAACCACATAAGTCCAACAATGCTTAAATTCAATAAATATATATATATATAACAATGCTTAAATTCAATATATATTCAAATGGAATGGCCAAATGAAATTTATGAGCCTACTTAATGCATAGATAAGAAAATTTAAGGCCATAAGAGATATTGCTGCAAATAAAGTAAATTGTTCAATGAATTTTTTTATTTACATTTTATGGAAATTAAACAAAAATAGAGATTTATGCATATCTTTAAGTCAAGGATCTACTGTATACAAAAAACTTGATGTTCTATGCAAGAAATCATAAAAATACAGGTTTCAAGAATTTTAAAAGTTATGTTTGTTATAATAAAAACTTCTGAACTTTTGGCAAGGAAATGGATTATAGAAAAACAAATAAACATTACAAGAGGTTTCAATTTATGATAGGCTGAATTACAACAATCTGTACTTATGACTGTCATTATTTATGATAAAAATCTACATTTATGATGGCCTCTAATAAATATGGATCATTGGATCAAAAAATTTGGATGTTAGTGACTTGGAATTAAGTACAAATATTCATAGCATTTTACATAGTATGCTTCCATTCTTGTGAAATTTGAAAATCTGGTCAGCTGACTGTCATTATTGCAAAATCATTTATGTGGTGATACAATACACTTCCATCCTTGTGAATCTTGAAAATCGTCAAGTTTCACAAGGATGGAAATGTATCACCACATGAATGATTTTGCAATAATGATGGTCAGTTGATCAGGTTTTCAAATTTCACAAGGGTGGAAGCATACTGTGTTAGTGCATACTGTGTAAAATGCTATGAATATTTGTACTTAATTCCAAGTCACTAATATCCAGATTTTTTAGATATCCAAGCTCAGTCCATTAAACTTTATCCTTCACTTGATTGCCTGCTGTTACTATGAATGTGATGGCCTATGGTGAATATTGGGATGTCCAGCTGCTTATTATCCAATAAGAAGAAAAGTAGCATATAAACACAAAAGAAAAAGTAGTGTTATGTTCCAGTCTATGGTGACAAACACCCATGATGGGGTCAACTGAAAGATTGAAGAATGAGGTTCAATAGGCTAGCCCTGAACTCCTCCTGATAAACTGGAGGTGTGGACATGGATTTGAATTCAGATCTTTCAAAGTGGTAAGCCACTGCTTTATCATATGGCCCTATGGCCAACCCATAAATTGGGCAACATTCATGTTTGATAAACTGAAAGTTAAAGTATGGGATTGAATGAGCTTGTGAAGCCCAGATCACACTTAAAAAATTTGATATATACACTGGAATTGAGCCTGGATCCTCTAAAGTGATAAATAACTGCCTTATCAAGTAGCTGTCTGACAGATGTTAAAAACTTAAGTTATTTTCATGTCTCTAAACATACCACTTTTGTTTTGACATGCTTTTTATTTTTAGCTACAAAAAGTACTAGTAGGCACAAGATGCATATTTTCCTTGCTTTAAAAAATAAATGACATTTATTCAATGTTATTGTACACTACTACTATTAAAACATTAAATATTCTGTGTTTGTTAGCTGGGGAATGCAACCTTTATATATAACATTGTGTCTATGGAAAATTGTGTTTAGAGTTATGATGGCTTCAAACTATGATAAAAATTTTTGAATGCAACCCCATCCTAAGTTGGGGACTTCCTGTATATCTTTCCATTTATTTTTGCATGATGATGTTACACAATATTTATTCATATCCAAAATTGATTGCCTGTTTACTTCTGAATACAATTAAACCAGTCAAAGCACTACTCAGCAGTTGTAGAATATATCATCTTTATTAAAGCAAATTTAATTTTTGAAAGATTGTAGTCTGAAGAGGGTGGTAAAGCCATCAAAAATGTTTACTTTAATAAAGATATATTCTACAACTGCCAAGTAGTGCTTTGACTGATTTAACTGTACACAATATTTATTTACCATATTTATGATATATTTATATAATATTCTTTAAATTTTTCTGCTTTTTATCAGCCGACATTCTGACACATAACCCATTTAAATATCAATTATTATGCTTGACTAATATGGCATAAGCTGTTCTTGGTACCAAAACCTAATGTTTACATAACTGACAAACTTACTCATTTTTGATGAATCCCTAGAGAACTGTTATTGATGTTGTTTAGAATAATGTTTTCCAACTAGTGGGCTGCAATCATCAAGAAGGCATGAATCATAATCCTGGGGTTTGCAGAACATATTCTTGGGTAATGTAATAAGAGTAGACAACCAGCACAAGTTAACAGAGTGAAACCAATTTATTTATATTGTTAACTTGTGCTGGTTGTCTACTCTTATTACATTAAAGAAGCAGAGTTGATTATAGTTATTCTTGGGTAATATTATAAAATCTGTTTTAAAGATAAAATCAAAACATTTTCAAGTAGTTTTATTTTAATAATGATTGTGACAAAAAAATAATTTTGTAATGCATAATAAATATGAATCATAAAATGTGTAACTTACACATACAATTAATCAGATATTTAAGATTGTATTTTTTACTGTTATGATATTATTAATTATATATCATCATAAATTGTATAAGAAAATATTTATTAAATTTAATTTAACATCACATTAACTTTCTTAAATACATATTATATAGAAAAACATTTTGCATTTTTAAACATATTAAATATTAAGAGGACAAAGTTTTAAAATATTAAAAACATTAAAGCTAGAAAGTTGAGTTTGAGGTGGGTCAGTAATTTCATTCTCTTTTATTATGCTGAAACAATTGAAAAGAATTTAAAAAGATGCACATAATATACTTTGAAAACAATATTTGAAGTGTTCTTAAAATACTGCATTTCAGTAATAAATCTCTAGAAATAAAGCTTTTTTTGTAATTGACATTTCCTTTAAATAAGAATTAAAACAAGGATGACTTGGATAGAAGGTTATTCTTATGGAAGTTTTTAAGTTAACTCCTTTAAATATCGAAAATATTTTCATCAAAGATCGTTAAACTGAATTCCTTCCAAAAAGAAAAATTTAATTATTTTTCAATATAAGTTCACAACGATTTATATTATTATAATAATATGCATTTATATTTAAATTTTACCTTTTTAATATTTGATAATCTTGCAATTGTTTTAATGTTTGTAAAAAAAAATTTTAAATTGATTAACTATAATTTGCTTTGTCTAAATCATATAATAAATTTTTTGTTGTATTGTATAAAATCTTGCTAGTTGTAACTTAAGATTTTTAAGTATATTTTTTTTTAATAAATTTTAAGTATTTGTAGTACTTTATTATATCTACTCACATATTTTCATATTCCCGTTTTTTTCATTGTTTCACATATTTTTTTTTGATCCTTTAATTGTGTATCTTGCCTGACTCATATTTTATAATTAAATAGGGCTATTTTTCATCTCTCTTAATTATAAATTATGGAAAATTATAATTAGTAAATAATTTGATTATTTATTTAATAGAAAGCTCTTAAATAGGCATTTGAATTACCTACTTAAGAATTTTGCTAAAGAAGTCTGTGTGAATATTATGTAGGAAATGAATTACTGTATTACTTTATAATCTATATACTAAGAGTTTTCTCCTAGAAAAATCATATAATGTCACATTTAAAAGATGTTATACTAATTACAATGAAGACTGAAATATGATTTAGTTTTTCCTAGTAATGAACAGTGTTTAGTGGCAGTTAACAGAAAGTTGATTACCTCAGATATTTATAAAAAATAATTTTTTATAAATCTGAAAATGAATATTTTTCTCATATTTATTTTGTTTATTATTAAAATAATAATTTATTTCTATTGAATCATTTTTGTTGATTTTTATGTATTGTAAGTAAATATTTTCAAATTTTTTTATATGAAGTGATAACTCTCTTATTGATATTCTTTTGTAAAAATATAGTCCTGAAAAGAACTGTTAATTAAATATAATTCTAAAAAATACTGTTTTATGTTAATTAAGAAAGAGCTCTATTAATTAACATAATAACAGATTTCAAACCATAATTACAAATTTATGGTTTAAAATCTGTTATCATAACAGATAACAGATTTTAAATGATGAATTAGCAATTTATCAAAATTATTTGAAATTCCTGATTTCTTCCTATAGCTATGCCAAATGAGTTAACTTCCTTTATAATGTACATAATTTTTGTTATTTACATTAGTGACTTCAATAGTATATCTAACCTTTTTTTAACTGACAATAAAAATCCTCTGTTAAATTTTCTCATTTTTTTTATTGATGAACATGATAAATAATCTTTCTTTCTTGACAGGAGAGCTGATTACCATGTCCTACATTCAAACTAATCTCCAGCAAAGTCCAAAAATAATGGCATCAAAACAAATAAATGGAACTTACTGTACCCTTCCATTGCTGTTGTAACAGTTTGATAAGTACAGATATCTCTCCTATAACACTATTTCCTGCAATAGTTTCACTCTAACATGATTTGAAAATTGCAGAAACCCTCATATAATATGGTACTTCTACAACAAGCAATTTTCTAACACATTTAGAAAATTATGTTTACTCTCCTACAACATAAAACATTTTCATTAATCTTTGTAAATCCACACTATGGATACATAATACACATAAATTGCAATCATTAGGAAATATTTTGCTAAAATTAGTCATGAATGCAATTTTACTAATTTGCCATGAGAGGGATGATGTGCAGTCTATTTTTAATTTCAATTTGAAATTGAGTTAGTTAATTGGCAACTTTGAGTATTTTGTGTTCCTAAAGTTCAATCCTTGGATAAAAAATAGGTTTTTATTCTTTAATAGAGGAATGTGGAAGAGAAGGAAAATTTTTTTCATTCAAATTTTTTTGTGTTTGTGTTAAGGAATAATTGTTTTCTAGTGGGTTGTAGTGGGTTAGATTACAGATTTTGTAAAGAAAGGAGAAGATAACAAACTTTAAATGCATAAAAAAGTTCAGAAAGTGAAACTGATATTGTTAAAGAAAAAATGGTCTTGTTTTAACTAAACAGTGGTAAGGAGAAGATATAATTATTAAATAAATGTTATATAAGCTGTATACTTTTTTCCTTTTGTATTACATATATATATTTTTTTCTTTTTTTGCTTCATGTTGTTAATATTCTTAATAAAATTAAGAATTATTAAAAAATTAAGTTGCTTATGTGGAATTATAGAAAGTTATTTGTTTTTAATTGGTTTTGGAATGTAACTCTCCTTTCTGTATTGGCTCCAGATCTCATGTAACATGGTTTCACACAACACTTTTTTTTTTGGAACCTATCTACAGTGTTATAGGAAGGATACCTGTACTCACTTTTTATTGGTTGAAAATGAGAGAAAACTTTTAGTTTACAGGCAATAGCTAATTTTGAATGTTTTTTGAGTTTGGCAATTTTGGAAATGAATGAAGGGGTTTTTTGTTTTTTCCCCTCAAACTTAAATACTCTTAGATATTCAAAGAAAGATTATTACTATTAATTATTATATTTTGTATTATTCAATTTTTAGATTAATAAATGATATATACTTTATAATGCTAAATTGTGAGTATAAGGATTATTAAAATATAGCTGTGTGAAAATTTAAATAAATATACATATTCTGAGAATATTTATAACCCAAAACATTTCAGTTTTATGGATATTGATCTTGTACTTTCAATTTTAACCCAAAATTTCATACTAAACAATGGCTTCTGAAATACATAAGTTTTATATCATTGTTTCATTATTGGAAAAAGAGTGTGTGAAAATTATGCTAATAAATGCAGTATATAATTCATATATTTTAAAATAAGTATTTTTTTTTATCTTTTTAGATTCAAGTTGCAATCAAATGCCTATGCAAAGAAAGAATGCAAAATAATAATATGGAATTCTTAAAGGAAGCAGCTATTATGCATACTATTGATCATGAACATATTGTTAGGCTGTATGGTGTAGCTTTAGATACCAAATCTCTAATGCTGGTAAAATTTAATATTATATTTTATATAAATAATAATAATTTCTTATTTTTATATATTGTAAATAATTTATTAATACCCACCAGTTATCTATACTGTTTCATAAATGTACAATATTTCAAATAAATATTAAGTTTGTGATACTTCAAAATTCCAAAATATAATAACTTCTGTAAATATCAACGATTGCTATTTTTATATTCCATTCTTTTTTTTTCCTGTTCAGTCTTTCTTTTTTTCTTTGTTTCATTACCATTCTCTATCTCTCTCTCTCTCGAATCATATTTTTATAAAATCATTTTCTTTTAGATGCAATGACATAACATTATTTTAAGATTCAACCAATTGAAATGATGTATACACAACAATATCATTTTATAATAAGGTTCCTTATCAATAATCTATAAAAAGTGATTAATAAAATGCAAATACAACCTGAATTAAATTAATATTATATGATACATTATTACACATCATTTGGTTTTTTTTAATTTAAAATAGATAAAATTCATTAAGAAAATGAAAATCAATCAATCCATATTTATGCAATTGGTTTCTGTTTTTTAAATAAAATATAAATAATTCCCAATTTATGTAGATCAGACATATAGATCCATATTTATATAAAAATTTCTTGAATGAAAACAAAAAATATATTGATCTTACCATATAAAGCTATAATACAAAGATACAAGCATTTTTCTTCTAATTTCATCATTTATCATATAAACATATATTTTAAGGGCTTATTAAGTTAGTTTAAATTAATGAGTAGATTCAGACTTGAATTTCTCCTTAAAACTGAAAGTTTGTGAGTGAGAATTGAATTTGGATCCTCAGAGATATTAAGCAACTGCTTTACCAAGTGACTTATTTGCTTATTCTTAAATATAACTATTTTTAATGTTATGTCTTTGTGGCACAGTATAGAGTATGCTCCGACATATGTATGTTTTGAATTATATAAGGTTTTCCAAAATGATTCACTTATGTAAGTCAAAGATTGCCTGTATATTAGATGGCAAGTAAAACTGTAAAAATACTATTAGTTTAGTTTTTTAATTATAAATATTAATTTTTAAGATATTATTTATATATATACTTTTAATTGGTAAAAAATAGTACAAAATAGAATAGCACAAGGTAGAAAAATATTACTACTAAAGGAATGTTTTGATAAGTTGCATCTGATCTACATTAGATTGTGAATAGTTTAGTTCCAGAGTGGATATAAATTGGTTGTAGATAGTTAGAAGTGTTCTTTTAATAGTGATATTTTTTAATATTGCTCTTTTTTGTATTATATTAGGAGAATGTGTACAATTATAGTATTTTTATTTATTTATTAGACTAGCTTATTATAAAATATGTACAATGCTAAAAGTTAGCCAAAAAATAAAATATTTTAATTTAATCAATAATGCTATAACAAAAATTAATATTATAAAAAATTTCTAATAAAACTATAAAAGAAAATTTTAAGATAGCAGGATTTAAAAAAAATTTTATTGCTTTTATGAAAATCTTTTGTAGTTTAATTGAAATTATCGTCAGGGAGATGCATTGTGAAAATGTTAAACATTTAAAAATATTTTAGAAGCTTTAAGATTGATAACAAACAAAATTTAATAAAGTGGCTTGTTTATGTAAAATTTCACAATATTGATGATTTTAACTAGAGGAATATCTATATGACATCCAGAAAAGCTTTTCAGTACAGCTAAAATGAGTTTTATATATAATAAATTGATTTCTCAGTAAAGTAATTATCATTTACTAATAATAATCATTAAAATTTAAAAAATATGATTAATTTTATCAACAGTTAATTTACAGTATAAGCATAAAAATTTTTAGTAAAATTGGCGAGAAAGAGCGAGAGAAGGGAGGAAATATAATGTATACAATCTCACTAATTATTAGCATAACAGATTCCAAAGATTATACAATCAAATTAAATTTATTCTTATAGGCTATTTACAGATACTTATTACACTGTATGAGTGCGTGAGTAATATTTTTATTACAGCCAATTCTAAGAAAAGGATTTTTGGTGGAAACTCTATCTTAAGATATTATATCAGCATTTTAAATGTTGTTCATTTTTATGATGCATATATTATTCAATTATATTGCTGTTATAATTTTGAAAATGTTTGTTCAGTTTTTGAATTCTTCAAAAATTTTAAAACAATGCCATAAAATTATTCCTGAATTTGTCAAATAATCTTTTTAATAGTTTGGTTTGGAATAAATAATTTTTTCATTATCTATCAATATAATATATTGGATCCTCAAAGATCCTCAATATAATATAATAAATAATAATAATTTATTTATTTTTAATAAATAAATGAATATTATGTACAAATTACAAAGTAAGGAATTTATGGTAGCAGCCTTACTTTGCATAATGCATAATTTAATAACTGAATTACATTATTAATTTCTGAAATGGTATGCTTTTATATATAAAAGTTTAATTATGATGATTACAATTAGATGTGTGCTACCTACTTATAATAGCATAATTATTTTATAATTAATTTTGTTAAGCTTAGAGTGTTAATTAAAATTAACATTTTAAGTTTTTTTTAATTATTAACAAACTAAACTTAGTGTTTATTTTAATAAATTATAAATAAAACAAGCTTCTATTATCCCGAATTATTTAAATTTGCTTTATTTAAACCATTTTTAGATCTTAGTTCATTTTCAGAAACATAAATAGAATACAAAAATTAAATATATTAAAAGAACAATATTTAAAATTCAAATTTATACAAGTATATTATGAAATGTTAGCAAATAATATAATTCTTGTAACTAATCCTCATAAATATTTATTGAATATTTATCTTTTAATTAAATGAAATTATATGTTCATTCTACATTAACAAACATCTTTTATAGCATTGCATAATATACTTGTATAACTTTAAATATTATTCTTTTGATATATTTAATTGTTATATTCTATATGTGGTGTTTCTGAAGATGTGCTAAGGCCTGAAAAACACTTTAAATAAAACTATTTAAGCAATTTGTGATAATAGAAGCTTGTTTTATTTGTAATTTATTAATTTTTATTTTTATAAAATTCAAATGAATATTAAGTTTTTAATTTATTATAATATATTAATACTTCAAAGTAAGGTTTTATTTAATACATAATACATTAATTTATATATGTTATATATTAAATAAAATCTTATTTTGTTCTATAAATAATAAAATAAAGCATGACTTTGTTCTTACTGTATATTTTTATATAGGTGACAGAATTAGCTCCTTTACGATCCTTATTGGAATGTTTAAAGGAACCAGTACTTAGACCTAGCTTTGGTGTACTTTCTCTATGTGAATTTGCTCAACAAATATGTGATGGAATGCAATATTTAGAGAATAAACGGCTTATTCATAGGGATTTAGCAGCTCGAAATATTTTGGTGTTTTCAAAAAATAAAGTGAGATGATAAGTTTTTAATGATGAAATTCTTTTAATTTAAATAAATATATTATAAATCTGAATATATATGTACATGTATGTATATATAATAAATTTTTATACTATTATATAAAAGAAAAATATTTTAATTGTGAATTTTTAATTTATGCATTTATTTTGCAGTTATATTTTTCTGTTTGAAAATGTAACTGCAAAATAATTTGTCAAATACATACATCTTAATACATTTATTTAAATTTTTTATATAATATTTAAAGTTGGAAAGTTTAATTTTCTATCTTAATTATTATTTTGAATTGTTATTACATAATTTGTGTGTGTAAAGCATAATATAAACATTTTCTCTTTCAGGTTAAAATAAGTGATTTTGGCTTATCTAGAGCATTGGGAGTTGGTAAAGATTATTATCAAACAAATTTCAATGTGAATTTGAAACTTCCTATTGCTTGGTAAGTGAAATTAAGACCAAAGTATTTTTAATAAATTAAGCATTACAATAGTTTCTTGAAAATTACATTAAAATAGTCAATTTTAAGAAAATTCAAAAGCAAGATATTTTTCTAAGATACATATGTATGCAAAAAATCCTCTAAAATCAGTCTTAATGCAAGAAAATCTACTAAATATCTCATGAATCTGGCAATATAAGAAAAACTTGATCTATAGAATGTATTCAGTATGTCTGCTGTTTTATAAAATGCACTAGGGCATTCACATAATCTAATTGTGGAAGATACACACACTGATACACGCTTATCATATGTTAAGACAAAAATTATTCAAAATCTACTTATTAGTATTTCCATGTTTCCAAATTTATGAAATACATATAAATCAGTAAAAGAATTAAAATACGAATATAGAAAATCTTTCAATGATATTTATATGAAAAAAAAGGAGACAATAAAGAAAATGATAGGAAATTTTATAAATATCATATAAATATTACAGAATAAATTCTAGATGAAACTAAAAAGATAATAATAAGAGGTTACTATAATGGAATGATAGTGAGAGAAGCAATCAGTATTAATAATAAAAAGCACCAACTGCAGTATGGTATTATAACACTTCTTTAATTTCTTGCTTGTTTAATTAAAGAAGTGTTATAATACCTGCAGTTGGTGCTATGTTTGGACTTTATACTGCATTAAACCAATAAATATTATGACAATTATTAAAAAAAGCTATGTATAAATTTAAATGGTTAGTCATTTTATGGTAGACAATGAACATGACATTGAACAAAATGTAGCAAAATTTTAGCTAAAGAGATCTGGAAAATAGCTGGAAGAGAGAGAAAATCAATTGGAAAGTGATAACATAGTATTAGATTTGAACAATCACTATAATTGAATAGCACCAAGAGAATGGATAGTATAAAAGATTAAACTGAAAAATTGAGTTAAAAGTTTTGGACCAATGGAGTGAATATTTTGATAACTTATTAAATGATATAAAGGTGACTCAGTCTGAAATCTGTGAGAGAATTAAAAATATTAAAAAAAATGAATGAAATGATAAATGAATTTATTATTCAATTCCTTTATTTTATTCTTATATAAAGCCTGATGGAAATAATTACTTTGAAAATGCTTATGGCTGTAAAAGTTGCAAGCATTAATGAAATTAAACCAGAACAATAAAACTGAAAGTGGAACGGTAGTTATTTTTTAATAACCTAGATCAATTTCTCTAGCAGAAAATTTGTGAAAGTTTTTTAGAAGAATGGCAAAAGATAGGCATTACATCAATCTTTTTAATAGATACTAATAAGAACTGCCAAAACTAAAGTTGAATATTATTATGTAATGTTCCAAATAAAATGTATTATAGTTTTTAAAATTTAGAATAAGCAACACTAAAAACAATTTCTGAGAACTAATGTGAATTTTTGTAGTGTGAGAATGTCTTGGTCAGTATTTTGCATATGGCAGATTATTGAAAAATTCTTGGAAAGTATATTGACAATGTGATTTTTTTTATTGATTTAGAAAAAAATATATGACAAAGTTCCAAGAGAGAATTTATTTACCGTATATACTCGAATATAAGCCGATCCGTGTATAAGCCGACCCCCCGACTTCGGAGTTTAAAAATCGGT